>VZTZ01025952.1:0-137099 GCA_013400955.1 Drymodes brunneopygia | reverse complement strand
TTTTTTCCCCCCCCTCTCTTCTCCTTCCTTTTAGTCGTTTTGGTGCTGCTTTGTAGAAAGTGTGAAAAACCCCCCACATTTAAACCAGAAATTTATTTTTCCATTGAATGCAACTGAAGTTCCTTGATGATGAAGCTAAAGAGTCATTCAAGTTTGGAATGGTTTAGTATACTTTTGTTGCCAGGAAATGTACTTCCAGCTAAATACTTGTTAGAAGATATTTGTAAGATAATTTTTGCTAATTCAAAACATGAGTTACAATTAGATGTTTTGTCCTGAGAACAGAAAAACACCCTCATGGATAAAGATATGAGGTTCTTAACTAGTAATTTGGGAAATAAAATCATATATAATTTATATTTTGTTGGCATAGAAACTTTTTATTTGTTGCTCCTTGGTTGGATTGCAACAATGTTCCAAACAAAAGTTGGACTACTGATGCAATCATTCAACATGCTAGAATGATTTTATTCTACGTATAGAAATGGTTTTGCCCAATATAACCTCACTGAAAATCATTTTTATTGAAGCTCTGTAATCAGATTATGAAAAGTGGGCTGTTTGAATCTAATCCTGTGAAGTATGGACTAAGCAAGCCCTGCTCTGACAAAGGGCTGAAAAGTTTGCTCACTCCCAAGCAGGTATGCAGTTCCAACTTCCAAGCCTAATGATCACCCAAGGTCTGAGTTCATTGCACGTGGCAGTAGGTCCTGGTAACTTCAGTGAAACTCTTCGTTGTCTTAACTGCACTACTGGACCTTCCGTGGACCAAGCCCTCTCTCAGTGTGTTCTGCCTCTACTTCCCTGAATGCTGGGCCTATGACACAAAATACCTGTGCTGTGAGCAGGTGCTCACCTCAGCCACATCTCATGGGTTGTATTTCTGTTGGCTCTCACCTCTCGGGGGCAAAAGGGGAGAATGCAAAGTGAAAATTGGTTAAGGAGTAAAGTACATCAATGCAACAGCAGGAGGAGACTTCTACTTCTTGTGGTTTTTTTCAGTATATCTTAGGAACCAGAAATCTGAAATGCTGAAAATCAGTGAAAACTCCCACCAAAATTACTGAAACCAGACAAAGTTACAGTACAAAATGTATGAAACCTGTTGTCATGAATAGTTAACTATTTTTTTTAACAGCAGAATCCTGTCAGTCTTGTCTGTAATAGTGGTAGAGAATGTAGTAGAAGGGGAACTTTGTGTACTAGCTAGTGATGATGCCTCAATTTGATTTGGTGCCATTGTGCTTTATAAGCAGATCAAACATGTAGATTGCAAGTAACTGATCTCATGATACTGGAACAAAGGGGCAGTTGCAAATAATTTTCTAGTGTGCAAGACAGGAGAGTAATGTAGGAAGATATGTGAAACATAAAAGCATAGGTGTCTCATACCAGTTTAGACATCTTAACGTGTTTCAGACCTCTGTATGAGGCTGGTAAACAGAGTCTAAGGAGAACACTTCTGGAAAGGCAGCTGAAAGCCAGGTAGAATACTCTTGTTTGTACTCCAGTTCTGTGTAAAAGCCTTTAAGAAGACTTCAGTCTATTCTCTGAAACCCTGTTTAAAATTGTGATGCTGCATTATGATGGATGTGGGAAGAAATCCCTTGCTGTCAGGATTTAGGGAGGTCCATTCTCTGTGCCCATTTATCAGCAGAATCTTTGTATTGCTTCCTGTTCTGCTGCCTTTGAGTAACTCAAAGGTACTAATAAAGAGTTGAGGAGTTAAAAACCTCTTTAGAGAAGTTGCATACACTCTCCAAGCCTACTAGAAATAAATGGAAATTGCAGGTAGTGCTTCAGTTACTGCTCTAGTTTTACTTAGTGCTTTAGTTGTGCAATAAAAATACTGTAAGGAAAAGTTTCTGGTTTTCTTCTTTACTGGGTAAAACATAAAAGCCTACTTACTCAGAGATTGTGTGGGTTAAGTGGATTGCTGATTGCATGGAAGGATGAAATGCTGACAACATTGAGTTAAACTACTGAGCAGATGTTCTACACTGCTGTTGCTCTGCCCACTAGTTTTACTAGCTCCACCAGTTGTGGAGTGTGTGAGAATAAGCACTGTGCTGAACTTCTGTGCTGAGGCTTCAGTCTAGCTTTAAAGCAAGATGTTGTTACTCTATTCCATCATTAACCATTTCCACATCAGACAATTCAGGTGTATGTATATACATAACTGCTCTTCAAATAGCTGAATCTTGCCAGAGGCAGCCCAAGTGACCTGATGGCAGAACTTAGTACTGAAATACTGACATTATATTGATCTCTTAGTATAAATGAAATTGCATTTTCCTTCCTGAACTTTCTTACATGATCAGTTTTAAACTACATGATTCATAGATGGCTGAATCAAGTTTTTTTTCTTCTTTTGCACAGCTAGCCAAACGGGATGGATAACCTGTAGTACAGAGCTACTTGAAGCCTTTTATCTGCAGCAGTAGCAGAACATGTTTGTGGTGGTTTTAAAATGATTCTCTGTCCAGAAGACCTGAGAAAGAAGGATGCTTATCCTCAGTCATTTCCTCTGTCCATCTGTGTTTCTAGTTGGGGAAAGTTATTTTTTCCTATTTCTGCATGATTTAGTACCAAAAAAGGTGTAACAGGGTGTGTTGCAAACCTGCCTAACCAAAACTAGGCATCTGAGGAGCATTGCAGATGAGATGTAATAATATAGCAGAGACTTTCAGGAAAAACAGACTTGTGGAAAAAAAAGCAATGAACTACCTTTTTGTGTATAAAGATTCTGAAAATTCTTAAGTGAAATGTAAATAGTTTTCACTTCACTCTCTTGTGTCTGCCTATAGCAACATCTTGTTATCATTTCTATACGCCTGGAATTGTTCCTTTTGTTGGAACTGTGACCATTTTCCTAAAATTGAAATAAGTAGAAACAAAGGAGATATTTCTATAAATTGTCTTTTAATTTTTCCTCACTAAGCTGAATGATGAAACTCTTACTGATTCAGAAAAAACAGAATTTTGTCACTTTAATGAAGAGTGCTTTAGATACACTCAATAATAAATTAGATTTTAAAAATCTCAAGAGATGTAAGATATAGCATAGATTACTTTTCATAGGAACTAATTTTGAAGACAAGTAGAAGGAAAGAGGAAAAATCCCTTTTTATATGAATTTGATTTTTGTAGTTGCTGTTTCACAGATACAGTTGGGCTGAGCATCCCATTGTTGTGGTTTTAAAACCCATTGATAAAAAGTGCTGAAATTTGAGTCAGTTGAAACTACATTCACTCTGGCTGTGGAATGGGAAGGATGTTTTTGACAAAACATTGATAGAGTTGGATGCTAATAGCCTGTAAGTTCTCACAATTGGTTAATTTCACTAAATTCTTTCTGTAGTGGAGGTTTGTGCTTTGATAGCTTTAAATCTGTAGCATTAGCTCAGAGAGTGAATGTGATATCAAACTAAGTTTTTTTAGAGCTTTTCAATAGTAGTCACACTACTTTTTTCTAATAAAGCAGAAATTCCAAAATTAATTTTAATTTCTGTCAATTTAAAGCACCATAGAAGCACATTAATTAGAAGCCTGTTATAAATGTCAGTTATGTTGAATTTGGTGTCATAGTGGTAACAGTAATATAGGGGTTTTTTCACATTCTCCATCTGAATGTGTCTGAATAAATTGCTCTGCTTATCTGTAATCAGTTGCACATTGTTGAAGAATGAGTTTGAATCTAGATAATTTTTTCACTTCCATTTTGCTATGTATTAAATGAAAAAAAGGTGCTGTTATTTGTCCATTCATCTGGTGTAAAATTGTTGCTCAAAATACTGGCGTTTTCTTTTTCCTTTGGGTAATTCAAAGCAACAAAGGCATATCATGTATATGATGTACATGTGAGATGTACAACTGATGGATTCCTTCCTAAAAAGGGATGAAAGCAGCCTTGTGTGTTGGGGCAGCATTTTACTGCAGCAAACGAGCTTTCCCAAGGGCTGTTCCTTGGAGCACACAGGGTGTACATAACAGCTGCTAGAGCTGCTGTCTTTTGCATGATCTTGTGCTAGACAAACTTGGTGCATAAGGTGTGAGGCAGCCCTCTGCTTGGAAAAAGGGGTGTGCTCTGCAAGTGTGCTTTCTAGAGACAGGGATGTCATGGGGGGGTCAACTGAATAAACCTGATGCAGGGTTTGAGATTTGGCAGAGGTGTGCTTCTTGCTATAAATTACTGTGTATTTAGCCGTTGGCTTGTTTCACCTGAGGTGTGACTATTATTTTTGTAGGATGACATTAGATGACAGAAAACAGAAAAGAAGGAAAAAAAAAAACCCAAGGAGGAAAGCAGGAGAGGGAGAAGGGAAAGGGGAACAAAGAGCAAAACACCAAATGGAAATATTGAAGACAGAAAAAATACAAAGGCAGAAAAAGGATGAGATGTAATAAGCTGCATTTCTAAAGATAAATTCTGCTACATCCAGTGTTATAAATGGAAAGAAACTCAAATAATGGAGACAATAATAAGAATAAAAGATGTGACGGTATTTCTTTTTTGAAGCATCTCATGGAAAATCAGGCTGGGAAATGAAGAGATTAATTCTTGTCTCGCTGAGATGCATTTTAAATGAACTGTCTTTGTTGTGTAGTAAGTAAATATTCTGCAAAAATGATGTTAAACACTTCTTCCAGAAGATACACTGTAAGTAAATCAGTTCAAACAGACATATGAAAGGGAGCTATGAAGGATAGCTTGCTTACAAAGATAGAAACTGCATTTTGAAGTACTTGAAAGTTAGGTGAACTGTTGTTTTCATTTGCAAGCAGAGTAATACTCTAAACGCAAAAGTTATCACCATGTTGATCTATGTAACTTGTCATGGTCTCAGAAGACCAGTGAGCACAGTAAGCACAGTGCGGACATCCTTCAAACACTGGGTAATTAACTGGTATTTATTGTGAATACTTAGCTACCATACTTGCACAGATTTTTCTTCCAGATATGTTTTTGCTATGTCTGTGTCAAGAAACTGATGAAGCGAAGACCTGTTTTCTGGCCATGAGGTCAGCCAGAGTGGTCTGGCTCTGTGTGGGTGTTAAACTGTCTTTCAGATGGTCATATCCAAACTGACTGTTTGAAAAGAGCTTCTGGACTGAACCAGCTAAGTGCCTGAGATGGTGCTAGCTGACCTTGACCACAACTGTCCCTGGCATACTAGTGGTAGTGTGAAAGAGACATGGTGGCTCCCACTCCCTGGGCCTGTGCCTGGGGACACCAGCCAGTACTGAGCACGAGATCCACAACTTGGTAGAATGTTTTTCCATCTCAGCCAAAACTATCCTTTTACAATGATCCTAATATACACAGATTTTAAATAGAAGTCGTATGTTAAAAGCTATATTTGGAAGACATTGTCTGCTCTAATTATGCTAAAAGAAATCTGATGTCAGTTTGCCATCATGCTAGTAACTTCAGTAATATGGATGGAATGGAATTTGGAACATTGTTTGGATATACAGAATTTGTGGACTTGATGGAACAACATACCGGGACACCGAGAGAGTGGCCACCTTGTGGCAAAGAAAGCCAGCAGGGTCCTGGGGTGCATTAGGAAGAGCATGGCCAGCAGGATGAGCGAGGTGATCCTGCCCCTCTACTCAGCCCTGGTGAGGCCTCATCTGGAGTGCTGTGTCCAGTTCTGGGCTACCCAGTACAAGAGAGACATGGAATTCCTGGAATGGGTCCAATGGAGGGCTGTGAGGATGACAGGGACTGGAGCATCTCTCCTATGAGGAAAGGGTGAGGGAGCTGGGCCTGATCAGCCTCGAAAAGAGATGACTGGGAGGGGACTTCATCAGTGTGTATATATATCTACAGAGGGGTGCCCAGAGGATGGGAGCCAGGCTCTGCTTGATAGTGCAAACCTGTAGGACAAGAGGCAATGGATAGAAACTGATGCACAGGAGGTTCCACCTGAACAGGAGGAAGAATTTCTTTACTGTGCAGTGACTGTGTGCTGGAACAGATTGCCCAGCGAGGGTATGGAGGCTCCCTCACTGGAGTTATCGAACTGTCTGGACACAATCCTCTGCCATGTTCTCTAGGATAACTCTGCTTGAGAAAGGAGGTTGGACCAGATGACCTGCTGTGATCCCTTCTGACTTGAGTGATACTGTCCACACTGCCAAATGGATTAGAAGAGATTTGCCAAACAAGCACAAAACTTGCATGTAAGATAAACATCCAGCTGTCAGTTCCTTAATGTCACATTTATTTGCCTGGTAATAGTCTGTACAAAAATGGCTAGCAGATATTAATAATAAACATCAGAGGCCTAACAGACTCTTCTTGGGAAGTCTTGTCTTGCCTATTAATACAGTTTATAGACTTTAGAGCAGTAGAATCACTTTGCATTAATTTAGTGCCAAAGTGCTTTCCCCAAACCCTTCCTATGACCCCTACAAAGTATTTGCTTTGCTCTTTGCCAGGAAGACATTTCTTCTCAAATTGCTTTGCAGACGCCTATTCAGAATTTATTGCCATTCTTTTGCTAATTCAATATTATTCTCCTAGGATGTGCCCTCATTGACTGGTGCCCATGGTGGAATATCTGCATACATTGCTGTAACATAGTTCAATAGACTATATTATATTAAAAAGACACGAGTCCAAGCCTGCCACCAGTATGCATACCAGTTAAATTACACATAGAAGCGTTTGCGGATTAAGGACAAGCAATGCTGTGTTTTGTAGAATGCCAGTTTGTTATGTTTTAGTTGTCCTACTGGCTGTACAGTTGAAACAGTAATGAAAAGAGGTTATAGCTGAGGCTGTAATTCTTTTTTATTTAAATTCGTAATCTTGTGAAATTTTAAATTCAGTTTGATTGGTGGTTTTTCTGTGTGAAATTCAGAGATTATGACTAGTCGGCTTTACATATATTATATAATTCCTGTAAAAAAGGTAAGATTATCACAGAATCAGATTTAGACTATGAGAGGCTGGGACCAGATGAAGTAGTATAGCTTTCTGTTAATGTTTTGTTGTGCAGCTTTTATAGCATGCACGTGTGTGATTATAGGTTAGGAAAAAGTTCTCACTGAAAGGGTTGTCAAGCATTGTAACAGGCTGCCAAGGGAAGTGGTTGAGTCACCATCCCTGGAGATACTTAAAAAGCATGTAGATGTGGTATGCAGAGACATGGTTTAGTGGTGGACTTGGAAATCAGTGCTGAGGTAACAGTTAGAGTCATGATCTCTGCGGTCTTTTCCTGTCTAAATCATTCTATGACTTCATGACATGTGACAGTCGTGGTTTTTCCTACTTTCTTCAAAGAATTTTGAGATTACCTAATCTTTGCTTTTATAACCATTTTTATCAGCGTGCATGTTACCAAGTATTTACCCTGTGTTAAGGAAGGCAGACTCGAAAGGAAGAATGTGGAGCAGAAAGTAGTCTTGTCTGAGCCTTAGTCTCTGCAGTCTTTCCTTCCATACTTTAGACCTAGACTCAGGGAAAACTCTTATCTCTTTTATAGAATATGCTAATTGTTACTAGGCAAAATTTGATTCTGAGTAAGGTTTGTCATCTTGCTTTTCAGTTTTGGTCTTAGGAGGAAGTTTTCAGCTGAAAATACTGAGTGCTTGGGAAATGGGCCTAACACATTGCTTAAAACTCCTCAAGAAGCCAAGATCAGCATCACCTTCAGGTTAAATATGGCTTTGTTAAACCTTGTGACTGAAGAGATGGGCTTCAGAATTCAATTTGGAGCTTTCTTTCCTGATCTAGCTATTCTCAAACTTGAAGAAGCATTTACTGGGAAAATGGGAAGGAAAAAGAAAAAGGAAAATATAAAAGGTCTGCTACAGCAAACTGTGAATTCAGATGGGGAAAGTGAGAGAGTCTAGTTAAACTAGTCTGAAATCGAGAAGGCCCTTGGAGAGGGTGCTGATGTTATGGAAATTTGAATTGGAAGACTTTTCTGATGAGTCATCATCTCTGCTCTGAAATTAGTAGAGAATGTTGCCCTTCCAACAGTGAGACTGTGCTTGGGAATACCAAAAGTATGTGGCTGAAACTCTTCTAGGACTCAGAGCCTTGTGGCTTCTCAGGTTAGACCTGAAGCTTGGAGGTCTGGGTAATGTTCATTCTGTGGGGTCTTTGATTGCTTTAGATTAATAATCTCATTGTTGTGCTTAATCACCTACATTTGATTCAGTTACAGGCACTCAGCAGCTGTGTGCTGTAGCAGAAAACTCACACAAACTGACACGGTTTATTATACTTTTGTAAAAAATTGTAGGTAAATTCTAACTCCTTGGCAATTGCAAGACTGTGAATATAATGGTTTTACAGAGGCAGAATGTAGATAGTTGGATAGGTCTGTAATACAGCAATCACAAACATCAATTATTCTATAGTGACAGGACTATAATTTTTGCAAATATTATCTTAGGCAAGTAGTGGGGAGGCTCTTATCTGAGTGACTGAAAGAAGTGGATCTTATGTACTGTGGCTAGAAGAATGTGTGGCATTAATATCATAACACTGCTTTCCTTCATGTCTTTCAGTAAATCCACAAGGAATGATGAGGCCAGGCATTGGCATTTGCCAAGGTTAGCTATTTAGAAGAGAAAAAACATGGTAGGAATAACACTCAGTTCTTCAGCAATGACAGCAGAGGCTTTGACAGAGCAGTTAAAGGGCCCTAGAAAAGGGGTCTGAACAGTGCCTGCTGTTCTCCAGAGGTTTGTAGCTCTTTGCAAACACTTAAAAGGTTCTGTCCAACAACTGCATTGTTCTGAAAGATTGCTCTTAGCATGGTCATATGCGTGTTTGTACTGCTTCTTGTCTCCCTTTTCCCCATGTTTCTGCCTTTTAGACTGTGATGTACTGAAAGATGTGCTGTGGGATGTATCCTGGGGGGATGTTCCAGCCATGCACACACCCATACACACACCCATACACCATACAGCCCACATACAAAGGTTCACAATATGGAAGATAGACAGAAGGTCTGCAGGAACGGGTATTCACAGAGATTGCTAAGACAAGCATGAGGTTCAGGTTGTCAAGATTTTTTATCTGGATCGTGAGGCATGAGATCATGAGATTTTGAGCATGTACTCACATGGACCTTGAAGTTAAGGTATTAGGCAGGTTTCTACAGTTCCTGTGCCTAAAATCTCATCTTGATAGGAAATTGTCTTCTCAGACAGAAACATCAATGAGAGGATGAGACAGAAAATGTCTGCAGATCCTACTTAATAAATTTCTTACTGTTTTAGATGCAGTGAGGTTTCCCTTAAGAAATAGAATTTGAGATTTGGTCAAAACAATAGAAATGGTTGAAAAAGCATTTAAAAGCATTTTCACATACGTCACTTGTAAAACCATGTGTCTGTGATTAAACAAGCTCATTGTGTGCAAAAGCTAGGGGATGACTGTTGCTGAGCATAACTTGCTTTAAACAGATTTTTCAGAAGGATTATCAGTCATCATGATCAAACTGTAAAAACAGAAAATATGAGCCACAGCAGAGATCTGAAAAACAGACAGAGAAATGATCCTGGATTCCATCAAAACCCAAAAGATTATACAACTTCATGTTACAGCTTTGGGAGAATGATAAAATTGAAGTTGATGAACAGCTTCTGTTAATAATTTTATATTTGGCTTGTGTTTTAGTTTTAAGGATACTTTATTGTCAAACTTTTTTATTGCTCATTCTTGGTATGGATTTTGTTTGTTTTTACAGAGACAGACTGCATATTTATAGTGCAGCAACTCTCCACGTTCTGTCTGGATAGCTCTTGAAGAAGGAACATGGAAAAAGCATGGCTATGTAGACAAGCTAGTATTGCATTATTTGAATATTCTGAATCTAATGTGGCTCTTCTGGCTGATATGACAGCAATTTCTGTTTTTCTCAAGGAAACCTGCCTTTTCCATGTGTGACTGTGTATGTGTGTATGTATATATATAAATCTTGGGACAAGAGTGGGGAGTTTGTGCAACTATTGCTCCTCTCTTTGTTAAAAAAATAAAATCAGATAGTGGATTTGCTTCATATGGAAGCTTGTAGCCCTACTTTTGTTGTTTGCTTCAAAGAATAACTGCAGAAGCACCTTAATACTGTAGCCCTATTTTATGATGTGAACCCAAGTGACTCCTGTGTTGCATAGATGTAGACAAGATACCAGAGTGTAGTAAAACTTGTAAGAATCTTATGGACATGATGTTATATGTAAGGTGTGATAATTGCTGACCTACTGTGTTCTTTTGTGAAATAGTCCTTTAAATCCTTCAGGTTTTTTGTGTCCATGCAATGCTCTCTCATCTCTTTCTAGTGCAGGAGATCCATCCTATCCTCCTTTGCTTCACTTTTCCTGTTTTGCTTTTTTTCCTACATCAGAACAGCAAATGCTTCAGGAATCAAATGGTAATTCAGCTTTGCTTATATCTAGGGTGCACACAGCTAGGAGCTGCATACTGGACCACTGAATGACTTCAAAGCTAATTTTTAGAGCTGTGTAAATTAAACAGATCAGCAAAGACGTAAGAATTTGGATTCTCTGCTATTGTTACATTTTGCATCAGTATAAATCCTTGATGTTAATGGAAGTTTTAATATATGTCACAACACTGGTGGAGGGTTAGATATTATAGATTGAATGCTGGATGATGACAGTCAAAAATTGTCTTTTCCTGCTGTGAGCTCAAGAACACTGTAAAAAGATTGAATTTTTCTTGTTTGCTTACTGTTGCTCTGGTAGTGTCTTGAGATCCTGGCTATGGAAGTCACAGGCAGATTTCTTACATATTTCAACAAGGTTAGGATTTCATTCAGTATGTTAGGTAGTCGTGGGCCTAGTACTGGTTCCTACATGGCCCAAAAATGTCAAAAATGTTTTCTGTGAATTATGCCTTCATTACACAACCGAGCCAAAACAGCTCTCAGCAGCTAGAAGTGTTTTAGTTCAAAGCTATGACAATCAGTTTCTGCTAATAAGCTGCCATCCTGGGAAACCCCCAAAGCCTTCCAGTATGTGCTTTCTGCAAAGATTACACTCTAGTTTATCTAAGCCATTTTAAGATGGTTTTTTTGTTGTTGTTGTTGTCTTAATGTCCCTGAACATATGCTTTTATTAGCTGGATTTAAAAATGACTGTGTTCTAAATTTCTAAATGATATGTGTAACATGCCTGAAATAGAAGGAACTCTGGAAGTTGAGATTTGGAAAGAAAGATTTTTCCATCTGATTTCTTTTATTATAATAGAATATTATGAACTATATGATAGGTTAATTAAGTTAAACAAGATGTTAAGGTGATGATTAATTTTCTTATTAGTGATATTCAAACTCTTAGTGGCAACATAAAGGGGAAGATGTCTTTTCTAGTCCAGGAGAAACAATTTTTTAGAGAACTTTTAGAAATGCCTTAACACAGGTACTGAATACTTTCTGTGGCCAGTAAATTTCCGGTGGTGACATGTTCATTCTGCAAAAAAAAAAAAAGACCATTCATGAAAGCCCATACAATTAATTTCAAAAAAAAGTACAAAAATTTCATCCCAGTGTGCTTGAGCAGTTAAGATTGGAGTTGTAGGAAGGTTTATATGGATGTGTTGAGAATTTACTTTTCTTCCTTAGGGTTCTGCAACCCCATTTCCTGGGGTTGGAAACACTAATTTTCTGTGGTCTGACCTACTGCCTTGTATGACATAAGGCTGTGAGAGTAAGAGGTCTATGGCTAATAAAGCTCCTCTCAGAATACACTCTGATAACTATTAGCTGCATTTTGGAGAAAACCTATTAAGTTCTTTCATCTGCTCAGCAGTATTCATTGATCCAGAAATAAACCTTCCTGCCAGGTTCAGATGTGAAAAGAAGCAACTGAGTGTGCACGCTTCCCTTGACACACAGTCACTGGGGATTGAACTGCCAGGCTGAGGTCTTCATTTTCTGTCACAGGTCAGAGTTTCAGCAGCTGCCAAGGCAAATTTGGGCTTGCTGTGAATATTGGTGTTTGTGATTCATTAGGCTTAAAGTGTCTTGTTCTATGAAAAGGGAGTAAGAGCAGCCAGTTGCTAAAGTGGTGTAAAAACTTTTGCATTCCTGTACTGGACAGTTTGTGCTGTTGCTGTAATTGAAACATCAGAATTAAATCGGTAGCGTATTTCTGAGCTGTTTCAAGTGCAGAGCTGTACACCTGAAATTTATACAACAGTATCTGCAAATAATATATTCAGATCGCAGTTGTCTTGTTGTGGAAGCACAGGCGTAAAAGTCTTGTCAATGAGGGGTTTGCTCCAGGATTTGCCAGAGCTGGCCTGTGACTTTGGACAGCTTGTCTGGCCCTGCCTTCCCAGAAATGCAGAGACACCTTGTTCCCGTGTTATTTTCATTCCTTTGGAGAATATGATCTTTAGTGTCTTTTCCTTTGGTTTGCCTGGCTGCAAAATGGGGATATTTCTGTAAGAAGTTTGCCACTCTTACACACTCATGAGGATTTTTTTGAGACATTTGAATGATGGGTGCTATGCAAAATCAAGTCAGTATTATATATCATGAGTGAAAAGAACTCTGTGAATGTTGGTACCTGAGCAGAGTCATTAATCCTAGAAGACATCATGCACCAAAATGTATTGGAAATCAAAACACTGAAACTACAAATAAAATAACAATTGAAATTGGAAACATTTCTAACAGCGAAAGGAATTAATTCAAGTATCTTCTAACAGCCGAGTTGTCTCTATTAAAATCAAGACTGTCTTTCTGAAATAAGTGATTCATGGAGGGGTTATAAAGCTGATACCGAAATCAGAACTGAATTGCCTTGCTTATGTATGCAGAAGAAAATTATCTTTTCTGGCCTAAAATATCCATGCATATATATTTTTTTTTTTGGCTGAACAGTCAGTCGTAAGTTTGTGGCTAGATAGTACTTTTCTCTAGAGGGATTTAAATTCCATCAAAGATATTATTTTGAAGTGTTTAATGTAAGCTTGTTATGCAGACAAACATAGTGGCTCAGTTGTTTACTCTCTCCAACTCTATGGATAAACACATGTTGGAGATACTATGGTTCTCCAGCATGCACCTCCTTGGATAAAGTTTATATTGCACATGCTCAATGTAGTGAATGAAACAAATGTGTCTAAGTAGAAACAAAATTCTGCAGACACTTCATGCCTCTGATGCATTGTTTGTGTTTGGCAGAAGTAGGATTGGTATTGGTAAGCCTGTCAGAAAAAATTCAGTACCTTTGGTGATGCCTGAGCTAATACGGCACGGGACATGATGTCTATTGGATGTGTGCTTCCAGTATTTCCATGTAGGATGGGATAATTGGCACAAACTCTGTAAGTACGGGGACAACTGCCATGCCATGAGTTGTAAGGAGCAAGGTTTATTGTACAATGTGGCATATAAGCAATTTGGTAATATTCTTCATATTTTGAACAAAGACTTGAATCATGTGTCTTATACGACACCCACAGCTAAATCATTACAGCATTTTATGAACTGTTTCTCAGTTGAAAAAAATCTTTCTTTGTCTTCTTTTGTAGTTTACAGGAAAATCAGTGTGAATTGCATATGTGATCTAACTTTGGAGCTCGTGATGGAGGTTTTTTCAGCCTACATTATTCTATAGTTCTGTGATTTAAGAATATGTGATTTTGGTTTATATGCATGTAAGAATGAGTCTGAATACTTGGGGGCCAGGTAGTTGGGCAGAGATAGATAGAGTTTGAGCCATTCTAGATGTGAAGCAGTCTGTAGACACCTTTACTGACTGTGGAGATGAGGTTCACTGTCTATCTAACACTTCCGTGAGGGTTGTGACTTCTGCCCTGTGAAAATCCCTGCCTGAATTCCTGGTTGTGCATTGGCTCAGCTGTTCATCAGGAAAGCCTGAGCCTTACATCTGGGAATTGAAGGAACAATAGCTGAAAGGTTGACATTACTTTTTTTGGTCTTAAAATATCTTGTTAGTGGAATATAATTTTTTTCATGACCATTATTACCTAATATTGCAACAAGTTCATCAGGTCTCCTTTTCCAATAGATTTTTTGGAGGCAAGTCTGACTGGAAAGACAGAGAGACATCCTCTCTACTATGGGGCTAAATGAGAAGTTTGCCCTGGAGGGGAGGATGGCATATTCAGGACAGTCAGCAAGGATGCTCTTTCTTTCCCTGGGAAATTTGCCCTTTTTGCTGGCTAGCACTTTTGATATCTCTGTTCCTGGAAGAAAGAAGTGTCACTGTAAACTGCCTTTTCTCTTTCTTACAGGCAACTCCCATTGGCTGAGTCTCAGTTACTCTTGTCCACTGTTAAGCTTCAAGTGTGGGATTTGGAGATTCTGTCCAAGGAATTTATGAGGATAGATCCTATTTTTGAAAGAAAGGCATTATGACATTTGTATTTTGTTCTTGGTGAGGTGTTGGACTGCCCCACTGGTAGACCTGAGAGAAAGAAGGTTAGACGTGGCAGTTTTTCCCAAACAGAAATAAAATAGATGACAACATGGTCTGTCTAACTATGAATGAAATATGATTTTTAAACATACTTAATCCCTCTAGTATCTCATGCAAATGCTATCTCAAACAGTGTAAGGAGGAATCCATATTTTCAAAAGCAAAATAATGCTTTGGCTCTTTTAACAAAGAAGGTAAAAGATTACCAAACACACTGTTGGTAAAGAAATTGGTTTGGCTTGTTTATCGGACAATTAACAAGTTGAAAAAGTTTGCACTAGCACCTACTGAGAATACTATGGAGAATTACAGTGTTCCTTGTGTGTTTGCAGGGTTAGACCAAAATGTGGGTAAGATTTCTCTCTTTGTGCACATCACAAAGCAACTCGTGATGGTCTCAAAGAATTGTTGAGAGTTTGACTGTTAATTTCAGTGGAACCAGGATTTCATATTCATGATTAAATAACATAAATGTCTTATTTGTTCTAAAATTTTCATTTGCTGCCCAAAACTCCTGGACTTCAACAAATCCTTTGTATTTGCAGAGTCTAGAATGGCTCAAAGTCTAATTTTCCTGATTTAATATGAGTAAACTTTGTTATTGCCCAGATTCATAACTTAATATGATTGTGTAGTTCTTTCTGACTTACTCTTCTTTACAAGAAAAATCATTTATATGAGAAAGATTGACAGAATATTACGTGAAACATTCAGAATTATCCTCATTCTTAAATGTGGTGTCTTGGTTAATAATGGAGAACTGAGATGTTAGTCTGCAAAATCTATGTTGGATAAAGATAAGTTTTGTGATATATTTTTCTTTAAATGGTATTTTACAATTTTACACAGAACTATCTTTATTTTGTGTGTGTGTGTGTATCCTGTTCTTTCATGTTACTGTAGAGCCTGGACGGATCACAGAACTCATGTCCCAGTTATAACAACAATCAGCATAGAATTTTTGTGTGTAAGAAGTTTCAGATTTTCAAATAAGCAGTTAAAAATATGAATGTCACTGTTGCTATATATTTCCCCCCAATCTCATTTAGCAGTCAAGCAACCAGTTTTTGGTGAAGTTTTCACAAAAACATCAGATGCAGTTTCATTAAAGGCCTAAGCTATTAAATGCTGACAAAATTACCAAGAAAAACTCAATAACCAAAAAACGGGTTAAGTTGGCATTTTAAATGGACTTTGAAAAAGGAAACTATTTCCTTGCAATGATACAGAATACAGTGTATCACAGGAAAGAAGAGAGACAGGGCCATTTAGAATTGTCATCTTATAAGCTCTTGTGGTTTGTAACAGAATCAGCTGGAACTGCTGGACCAGGTTCTGTCAAGCCATCACAATTTGTTCTGGTATGCAGTTTTATGCATTATAAATTGCAGGCTCAGATTATATTTTAATGCAAATATTATTTGGAAATAATTTAGATCTACAGCTATCTAGTTAGTTCTAAATTTTATCTTTCCTGCAAACCAAAGGTGTCAGTGCAGAGTGAGGTACAAGGAAAATACTGAAGAAGCTCAGCATCTTTGGTGGATAATCTTGAAAAATATCAGAAGGGAAAATACAAGAATTACCAAAGAATGACAGATTTTCATAACCATTTCTTCATTACAATGCTTAGGAAAAGAAGGGTGAGTCATACTCTGGATCCATTTTTTTTTTCCAGTGAACTATAGGAGGTTTCATTTTGCTCAGTTTGACTTTAACTGCAAAAGCTCTTCATGTGGAGTATATCTGACTGTAGTGATCGTTAGCAATGATTACATTTTAAATTGAGATGCTGATGGCAGAGAAAGTGGGAGATTTTACAGAAAGGACATCAAGCAGCCTTAATATGCAGCTTTTCATAATGAATAAAAATATGCATTCATGGTCTACTTTTATGTAGGTTTCCTGAAAATCTAAGAAATCATATTATAGCACATGATTTAAATATTTTGACAGTTGGTACTCTAGTCCATCATTTGTCTGTTAGTGAATGACAAGTCTTTGCAGTCAGAGATATTTTGACTCAATACACTTCCCCAAAATCTAATGGAAATGATTTGATGTCAAATCATTACATATTAGTAGGTGGTCTGCAGTAGACCTTTCATAAAGATCTTCTCCTAGAACTGTGCATCTCATATTCCAATTAATCATACACGTGCATTAGAAATTGGGCTCTGTCAGCCACACACACAGTTATGCTAAAAGATAAACTGTAACTGTTTGGATGAATGTGGAGAAAAAGAAGCACTGGCTCTCAAAATGCGAGGACAGACATGAGGACTAATTTTCTCTTGTACTTGATCTAGGATGCAGCTTCCTCAGACAAACAGCAATCCTTGGTACCAGTGCCTGAAGGGCAGGGCTATTAGTTTTCATGACAGCCCTTCAGCTAATAATGAGCTGTTCAACACAAAGTTGATTGTATCTGCACATTGCAGTGTCAGAGATTTTGTTACCTGCTTAACCAGCACCAGGCCATCTGGGGAAAACAGCAGCTCTGCAAAAAGAAATAGAAAAGTGATGTTGCATCCAAGGCAGCAGGATGTGCTTCTCTGCTTTTAAGGCTCAAGCAAGCACCATTGCATGGTGCTTTGTTTTGGATTTTGTTATCTGTAGCTCAGGAGTTCAGTTTACTGTACTTGGTTGCATGGTGTTAGTATGCCCAGTGGCTGCAATTCTGGCTGATCGTAAAAGGGGAAGAGACTCTCTATGGTTGGCACAAAAGATCCTGAGTGTCTGTTCAAAGAATATTCAATGGTTGTTGTAAAAGTGCTGTTAATGTTGTAAAAGCAAATATTTAATAATACGTGCTGGATTTATCTCTAAACCCTCTTGTTTTATCTGAAAGTAATAATTTAGTCACTTTTTATTTGCTGAAAGCTCCACAATCACTGAATATTAGTGCATCTGTACTAATATACTTGTACACTATCCATTAGTACATGTGTACTGAACAAAAAATACATTTTATTTCTTTCTACTTCTGCAAAACCTATACACTGTGCACTTACACCATGCATTAATTCAGTTCAGCTTCTTGATGATTTAAGGGTACTAATTATTATCATTTATCTTCACCAAAAATCTGTCCCGTGCTGTGCTGAGTAAAACTCTTAAGGTCTTGGAACAAATGAGTGACTTATGAAATAAAAGATGAAGAGAAGTATAGAGAGGTAAGGAAATCAGTGAGAATCTAAAGTGAGTTAGTATTTTCATACAATCCTTATTCTCCCTGTAATGTAGTGTTGTTTTACTTGGTTGCATTTTTTTTTTCCTGTGGTCTACTCTATTCTGAACACATGTAGTGGACTTCAGTCCTTGTTTTGTCATAAAGTTGCTTTGGATAAAGCCTTTATTGTCACTCTGAAACAGTTTTTGAAGGAAGATGAGGCAATGGTAGGCATTATCTATAAATGTCAGAATATTGTTCTGATAGTCAACATCTTAGAGTGACTTTGATAAAACATGAGTTTTTCTGGTTCCTTTGTGGAAGTGAGGAAGTGTCCAACCCTGTTTCTCGGACGTGAACACGTATGGTAACATACTGACAAGTCATCTACCACAGAGAGACCAGGCTTTGTTTCAAGAGAGCACTGGGAGCAAGCCAAAATAAGGCTTTTAGAGTACAGAAGCATATGACAGACCTAGATTAAAAAGATATTCAGAGAAAATACTTTTCTCTGTGATCATACCATACTTAACTGCAGTCAGCTCACTGAGCATAAAAATACACTGCTGAATGCACCTTTCAATTAATTTTGATATGAGGAACTCCTCAGGATAATTGATGCACCGTAATAGAAAATTAAAATCTGGGGCAAGTTCAGGAGAGCAAAGGTAATATTACATTTGCTGGGAACACATGCACAGATGTGCTTGCAGGAAAGAAGAGGCTTGTTCTCTGCAGTTACCAGTTAGGTGAGGCAAAGGCAATTTTTTATTGATCTTACTAGGAAAATAAGAAGTAAACACAGGCAAAGAAAATTAGTACACTGAAGGTATAACAGGGGAAGTACTAATCCCTTCTCTCTGGTGCCCAGTGACAGGACCTAAGGGAATGGCCTGAAGCTGTGTCAGAGGAGGTTTAGGCCGGATATCAAGAAAAGATTCCATCAGAGGATGACTGGGGATGGAAACAGGCTCCCCAGGGAAGTGGTCACAGCACCAGCTTGACAGAGTTCAAGAAGCATTTGGACAGGCACATGGTGTGATTCTTGGGGATGGTCCTGTGCAGGGTCAGGAGTTGGACTCGATGATCCTTGTGGGTCCCTTCCAACTCAGGATATTCTATAATTCTCTTTTGAGATGTGGACTACTGTGTTTTATTTTTATGGTCTGTGATGCTGAAAGGAGATCATAGGTGCTGTGTTTACTGTGTAAGTTACTGCTACTAACAACTTAGGAGCTGAACTATTTCCATAAACTAAAAATGGAAGAAATTTTATGCAGCAGGACTACTTATAATAAAAATTTTTCCACTCTTTGGCCACGTGTCTCCTATTAATTCCTTATGACTAGTCAAAGTGTCAATCCTAAAAATAAACTAAAATACAAACTTAGAAAATGATACAGCTTACGTGTTTCTTTGATAAGCAAAACCATATGAAATTACATATATGATTAGATCTGCCAGTTTCTGTGGAATGACAATTTTTTCCTACCTGCCAAGCAGCAAAATGAAAAGCTATAGTCCTCTGGCCTCAGCTCTGCAAATTTTTGCCAGTTTTAGCAGCCATTTGTCACATGAAAAATCACTCTGATTTTAATGGAAGGAATTCCAGGATTTAGGTGCATTAAAGGCATTTTATTTCTGAACAAATTCTTCATCCAACTTGTAATATTATAATGTTATTTTGTATATAAGATGCAATAACTGATGAATTTGCTGTAAAATTTTTGTGATTCTAAAATTCAGAAGAAAGTGCAGATAAGCAGATGTTTACAAATCAGGCTGTCTGTAGAAATTTATACTAAATTTATAAACATAAAGTATACTTCTATCACTATGGAAATAACAATTTAAGTTCCCATCATTCCTATGGGCACATTAAAATCAATCTTTTACTTTTTAAGGTCATAAAAAGATCAACGTTTTCATGTTCCACAATAACAATGATCATATTGTTTAATAAGCCAATTTAATGCTGAGACATGAATGTTTAAGAATGGAAAACAAGATCTGATCTCTTAAGAGTTGAGAACACCTCCAAAGACTCCTAAACATATAAATAATAAACCATGGCAGCAACTATTTCAAAAAGCAGCAAGGCACACATCAAGAATTACTGAGAATAAAAAAGAATAATTCTGAATTCCATAAAACATTCTGATCACATTTAAAGTGATGGCAACCTCCTGTTGCTTGAACTTAAGATTTAACCTTTTGTCTGTTATATGCTTTCAAAGCACATATAGGCATTCAGATGTCTAATTGATAAGACAAATGACTTTAAAATTATGCAGCAAGCACAGACAGAAAACCTGAAGAAGGTAGTTAATGCTAGAATTTGATGGCTTCCATTCCTCTTCCTTTCCAACCTTTTTTCCCAGCTGAAGATTAGTTCATGTAACATTTCTTTAACTAGGTAACTAAACCAGGTATGGGCTAATCTTCATTTTTATGGCATGCTTTTACTTACCACTCTCTTTCTGCTGGGAGGGATAAGATGGACTGCCTTTGTATTTTATTCCAAAACCCTCAGCAGTCTTCCAGGAGCAGTGAGCTAAGACTATCAATGTGAATTAATTTTTTTTAATTAATGGGAAGCTGGTAGTGTGGGTTATGTAAAGAAGGGCTGTTACTTAGGAAAAGAAGGGCTGTTACTTAGGAAATTCATTTGACTGTTGTGTTGCAGGCCATCTATACATCAGCTTTAAGCAAACAGTTACGGGATGATATGAGCAGCTGTTCCATCCAGCAGCTCTAGAGCCTGTCAGTTTTTCCTGGCTGCTGGAGCCCAGCCTGAGGTGCCTTAAAACCTAGAGGTCTCCTTCCCAGATGATGGACATGGCAGCTGCTTTCCTATTCACAGGTTTGATGAGTAGCAAGGTAAACAGGTACCCCAGAGACAGATGTGCACACACAGAGGATGAGCTGTCTTCAACAGCATCCACACACAACACTTTAAGGAGTGATGTTACAGCCAGGTTCCTTTCCTCCTCTTCGACTGGTAAGGATTGACATTCAATAGTGAAAGTACACGTGCTTTTATGGATCCCCCAAGCACTGGTGTGGCCCCCTCTGTCTTCCCAACACTCCTGCCTGGATCCCTTTACCCACCCCATGGTTCTCTGCTCACCAGCTGGTCCAGCTAGGTTCTTGTTGCAAACAGTCCCACAGGTACTCCACGTTTGTGGATCCCCAAAAATACCAACATGAACTCTACTCACCTCATACCCCTGCGAGGTCCCAGAGCCACTCACTGGCTAGTTCAGCTTGAGAACTGTGAGTCAGTGCACAGGCTACCTCCTGCACACCCCTCAGTTTCTTAATGGCTCATCAATTAGCATCTGGAGGTTTTTGGCATTGTCTCTGTTTATCCCCTGCCTAACAGTTTGTGCCTGTGTGCTTATGGATATCACTTCCTCTCGCAGATTACTATCCTCTGGAAGAGGTCCTTGATTGGATAAAGTTAATGAAGCTGATACTTTCCACGTGCCCTACACAAACAGGCTGTAGTGACGGTGACAGCTTGAGCTCTAATCTGTTCTCAACCTACCCAAAGGCTGGGCAGGCATCTGGCTAGTTAAAGAGTGTTCCTGGTCTCTGACCCCAGTTCGGTGGCAGGTTTTGCAGTGGTGGTCTAAGATGTTAGTCCTGCAGCTGTCTATCCCCATGCTTGCCAAAGCTTCCCTCCATTGCTGAACAGCAGACGTGAACACATGACAATTGCTACAGGTCATACTTAGCATATAAGTTTAGATCACTAATAATTAACAAAGTTACTGTTCCATTGCAACTTGCAGTAACTAGCCCTGGCACATCTGATTCTGCTGTTCCACAAGGGCACTGCAAGACTGAACTGAGAAGTTTTGGAGTTGGATGCAGCAGGGCAAAGTGTACTTCCCTTGGTAGCAACACTCAACCCTGCTGAGCTGGAGATGGAACATCTTAATTGATAAGAGCTCCAGTCACTGTTTTAATAGCTTTGTAAACATAACTTATCTGTATGTTTCTTAATCTTCATTAACGTTGTCTCTTGCTAAATTTTGGTGTATTTTTAAATATTTTTGTTCTGTTTTCTGGATTTTCAGTTGAATATTGTACAGAGATCAGTGTGGGAAACATTACACTAGATTGAAGAGCTGGTTGGTGCCAACTCCTAGAATTTTTGGCACAACAGATCTCTATCTCAGATCATACAATCCTTCCAGTAAAACTGAAATCCTGAATTGTTTCCTAAATAAGAAAAATAGTTAGAAAGGTTGAGGAAAGTGTATGAAGAAAGCATGTAGTGCAGATAGGATGCAGAAGAGCTAGAGGCACAAAGACACAAGTGCAGAGAGAGTTAGTGGGACTTGCAGTAGTGTATGACTTGTTCTCAAGCCTCCTCAAGGATTTATAATCTGCAGTGTACTATGTGTTAGAATTTGCATTTTTCTTAAGAGATGCTAAGACCCAACACTTTGATGTGTACCAACAGTAAATAAAATCTTACTCAAATGAGTAGCTCCAGTCTGTTCCACTTGAACTGTTTGTAATAGAAGTAATGCATCTTGGCATCTGTAAGTGCCCCAGAACAATTTCTGTGAGCTACTGTAATACTCCTACATTGAACAGACTGTAGTTCACAGCAGGATTTCTCCTGCAGGGTGGTGATATCCCAGATGAGTCACAGCAACAGCATCTAGTCCAGCCAGCAAAGTACTGATTATGGCAAGAATGGCTGCAACTACAGGCAGCAAATCTCTGTCCTGTGTTGAAGAACATGGCTTCATTCCAGCTCGAGGTTGGTGCCATGTCTGTCTTAATTTCTTTATTACAGGGGGAAGTTTTTTTAGTCTGTCTTGCTTTGTTGGGCTGGGGTTCTTTTTCCCCATCTCAGCAGATATTCCGAGAGAATGTAGACCACAGGTCTGTAATGCAGCTGTGAATTTTTATGACAGCACAGCAGCAGATGTTCTGTATTTGAATTCATTTTCAGATGCTACTGTTTTGATAAACAGCATACAGGGACTTTTTAGGTTGTTGCCTGAGTGTTTTTCAATTTGGCATTATAGAGTGGAATGTTGAATTCTGAGACTACAGAAAATGGTAAGTTATAACAGCTTTCTCACAAACACAGATGAATTGATTACGTGAACAATATGAATGTTTGTGCAAAAGTAACTGTATATTTCAAAAATCAGTGAACACCAGGAAAACAAATGTTTTCAGAGACAGACATCTCTTTAATTTCTAGGTTTTAGGGCTAATCCAAGGTAATTGTATGGTTGCTTTCTTCCTATGAGTAAAAGCTTCTTACTGAGCTTTTCATTTTTTCTAATTTCTTATTTTATTTTTTTCTGATCAGGTATACTTCCTGTTACACTGCAGAGATCTTACTTAATTTCTCATAGCACTTTCCACAGTTACATATGTATGAAACAGCTTCTGGGTCAAGGAAATCAGCTATCTTGGGAACTGCCAAAGGTTTTCTAGCAGGGAATGTAGGGAGGGCAGGATTCAGTCAAAGTCAGCATGGAGGACCTGGACCCATCTGTGGAAGATCTGCTTCATAGCTCAAGTGTGCCTGTTTAAGACATCTGGCTGTTAAAATAACTGTTAGACATGGAGATTGAAGGAGTTATTTGATGGACACATAATGGTGATGGAGAGAGATTTGATCACTCCCAGTTCTGCCTTCTGGAGCTGACGTGAGGCTTGCCATTCACTTTCAGTAGCAGTCCATTAAGGTCTGAAAGATTCAGAGATCTGACCTTACTGTGGGATGAGGTCAATTGGATTTGGCCTTGAGAAGTTAGGTTTACTGTAATGTCTGAACACCTCTATGAAATCATTCTGACATGCAGTAAAGAAATTTCAAGTATGTGTTTTTTAATTTTGGTTTCTTTTTTCCCCCTCTTAATTTTCCCTCAGAAATTTGTCTTCTAAAACTAATTATTTTCAGCTTTAAAAGATGGTTCATTTGGCTGCTGAATTTCTAATTGTGGCTTTTGGCATGTGATCTTTGGAATTCATGGGAAGTTAATGGGGCTGGGTCTGTGAACAACTTCTAAGACATTTACAGAAGATGAGGAAAAAGTTTGTACAAATTCTACAGAAGGTTGCATTGAAAAAATTTTAGGTGTCTATAGACATCAGAAGTTTGAAAATCCCTGATTTAGGATGTGAGTATTTGACTAGGTGAACTACGGCTGCTAAGGCTTGCCCTCTTCTTTGCTTTTAGTCTTTCCTAGGCATTTTGACTGGAAACTGGAATTTGGTATTTGCCTTTTGGCTGGTGGCATCATGCAGTAATCATGAATTCTTTTCCCAGGACACATACACATTTTATTTTTCATTGTCACTTTTATGGCTGGCTGTTAGGACAGTGCAAATAGTTCTAAAATGCTTTTAGCTTAAATATGTATTATTTGTGCATTAAAGAGTAGTGAAGGAGACAGTGTACAGTAGAAATCAGTGCCTGTTGTGCATTTCAAATGCTAGACTTCTGAGTGCTCCTGAATAAGTTAAGACATTTATTTCTATTTTCTATATTGCTGTGTAATGAACCTCTTACAAATAACACTCTAAATGACCACATGAAAAAGAGAACCTGTTGTACAAAAATATTGGCAAATATACAAAGTTAAGAAAAAACAAAATGTGTCCTTTTGCTAGTTGCTCTCAGTTGTTCCTGCAACAAGTAAAACAAGGAGCAGAAAATACTTGAAAGTTTGGTTTTATTTTAATTTGCTATGTTTAAATTCTAAACATGGATTTAAAGCTTTGTCAAGGTGTTGGCCTTGCTGTGAGTTGGAAGATTCATGTGTAGGCCTGAGGATGCAGTGTAACCAACTTCCTCCCCTGGGGATGTATTTGTGACAATATGTGAGGGGGAAACTGAGGGAAACAAGGGAGTTGTGGGATCGTGAGTTTAGCCATGGCCTTTCACCCATGATGAGCAATGGCATCTGTTGCCACCATCTGTTCTGTTTCTCTGCTTATCTTCCCATGTGTGATACCAGGCAGGAAGCCCTAAAGAGGGGACAAAGGGTCAGTTCAATGAAAGTAAAATGAATGCTGCTCAGAAGTCCCCAGGCAGCAATTGGAAGGATATGTGTGGTCTTTTGCCTGGCACAGAGGAAGATGCAACAGGATACTAAAAATGTGATTAATACATTGCAAGGAAGTTTTCCTGACTGAAATTCTATCCAAGATGAGTACTATGTTGTCTGACAAAATACTGTAGTGAAAATAAAGGTCAGAAACTCCATCACCCTTAGAGAATATCCATTTGGTGGAGCTTTCTGATTTAAAATAGCTTTGCAGCTACTGTTTAAAAGTCTGTTCTTCATAAAACCCAGCAAGCAGGAATATGTAAACGTTTTGGCAACCAAGAGTACATTTCAGTGAGAGAACAATGGGATACATTAAGGGAAAATAACTGGTCGCTGCAATAAACATCTTCAGCTTTTCTAATAAATCTACTCTATTTGGGCAGCAGCTTTTTAGCTCTTGGCAAGCTTGTAGGATGTTCTGTAGCAAAGACAAGAATTTGGAAAACCTCAGGGGGCAGGCCTGGCTGAAGTCCGTGACAGCTGGTAATGTATGAATCTAAAAATGGTGTGAATATTGTTCAGAAGTTTCTTGCAAGCAGCAAAATTTGTGGAGATCAGAATCACATTTTATAAAGACAGATATTTTTTTAATCAGATGATTTTCAGTTCTGTATGAAGTGTGTCTTTTTTTTGACAGAAGTTGAGTGATTTATGACTCATTCTGTACCTGAAATATTTTGGTTAAAGAAGTCACTTTTACATGTGAAACATTTCATTCCCACTCAGTATTGACAGTAATACGAAAGAAGAATTGCTGTAAAGTTTCTTTTCATCATGTTTTTATTTAATCAATGTCAGAAATTTTAAATAGGATAGACCTGAAATTGAGGATATACTACATGTATATAAGAACAGCAGTTTTACTAATTAAATCTGTTTGCAGAAGATGCAATAGAGATTAAAAAACTCATGATCCCTGTATGGGCATCTATACCCCATCTATATTTGGCTAAGGTAATAAGAATTCAAAACAAAAGTTGAAACAACCAAAATATTTTTTGAGTGTTTGGAAAGTGAAACTTTTTTTTTCCCCTCACAAAATGATGTATTTAGTCAAAATTTGCTCTGGAAATAACTTTTCAAACTGGTAATGACACACAGAAAAAAAAACATTGTTTGATGCAGAACTAGTTTTGCTTGCTTAAGATTTTGTTAGAAAGATAAAAGTTATTTATATTCACATCTAAACCATTCTCCAAATTGTTCCATTTTTGCAATCACTGCTGGGGTACCAGGCCTGGGCAACTAGAAATTCAGAATGCTGAGTTGGTGCATAGGTTGCTGGATATTCTCTAGAAATAATAATATTTTATTTTGGAAAGCTAGGACTGTTATAAAAGTTTTCTTCTTGCATGCTACATTTTCTCATTTTCCACATGGTGTTCCTCATATTTGTGTAGCTTCCAAATTATGGTACTGTGTATGAAAGGAGTGCTTCAGAATCTGCACACAAAAATCTTTTAATTGACAAGTGAAGGCCTGTCCTCGTATAAGTCAGTGCAAATTTTGCAATTCATGTCAGTAATTAGGATTTCATGCAGTGGTGTCACAGCCATCTTGATTTTTGTGACTCAGCCATCATACCTGATTTATTATTTTTCACTCATGTGTCAGAATTTAGATTACATTCCATAACTGAGGAATGGAACAATGTTTTGGCAATGATGTCAGAAGTCTTGGAAGGCTGAAGCAATTAGAAATTGAATTAAAAGACCTGCCTTTACTCCATACTGAAAGGACACATCTGTAAATTCATGTTCTCAAAATTCAAGAGATCTCCTTACCAGTGTAGTTGTTTGGTATTCATAGTAGTATTTCTTGTGAGAGGGGCGACTTAATATCACAGATTCACAAATTCAGAGTATTCCAAGTTGGAAGGAACCCAAAAGGATCATCGAGTCAAACTCTGAAGTAAATGGCCCATATCCTTTGATATAATTTTGTATTCCTTGCACATCTAAAATTTCTGTAGAAGCCAACCATATTTTTATATTCAATTTAAAAAAAAGTAGGACCAGAACTATAAATGTAGGTGATTTTCTTTTCTAATTTAGTTTAAATAAATTACACTAAGTGTAATCCCAACAGGCATTTCCAGAACAAATTTTACTTCCCTGAAAAATGCAAAGTTTTTGTTGAGAATTGGGCACCAGTAGGAGTTGCATTTGCTTAACCATAAATCTTTGAAAAATCTTTTGATACACAGCAGGTAATTTCAGAGATAAAGAAAAGAGAAAAGGAGAGAGAAAAATGGTACCCATTTCTCCACCTTCTATTTGGAGATAATTAAGTTCAGAGGTTCTGAAGGAACATTGACTGTGTTCCAGGATGGCCTCCACACCAGAAAATGAAATTAATCAGTCATTGCCATATTAAGTGAAAATGAATTAGTTGCAGACAAAACACTGTACTTTCATTAGTCATGTCAGGATGCAAATGTGAAGATATATATCTTTGCATAAATGTTCACAGATAAACAATATAATTACATTCACTATTGAAACAAACTAATTAAATTCACTGCTGTTATGCAACAGATATTCTCCTAAGTATATGATATTTGGCTTACAAGAGTACACAGTAGGTTCTTTATCTGTGTTTTGTCTATGATGATAGGAGAATTAAATTTTTGTTCATCTAGGGTGCCTGGATTCAGGCAATGACTCAGGAAGACATCTGTGTTTATGCTTAGCACAAACAGTCCATCTAAATCTCACTGGCTTCAAGTTTTTCTTTTGTTTTAATAATGTTTCCCTGAGTAGTACAGTATGCAATCTGATCTCACAGTTTTGTAACTGTCCCTCATGATGGTTCCAATAAGACCACTTTTGTCCAATGGCTAGAACTGAAACAAAAGTTTTGCTTTACATATTTTCAAGGAATTTTACTAATTGGGGTTAAAGCAACCTTCACTGAGCATTTGCTTTAATTTTTGAAATATATCTGGTAATAGAAAACACTTAAAAAATACCTGTTAACTAAAAATTATTCAGAAGTCAAGTGATTTAGTTTTTTGCTGTTGAATTGAGAGAACGCAGAGTAGGTGAGAGGTAGTGATGTACACAACCTGTTGGACAGCAATTGTGAACTCCTGCACAGCTTGGAAAAGAACAGTGGATCACAGTGTGTCTGCCCCGTAGAGATCACATCTTCAGATACTTTTCAGTCATAGAATCATAGAATTGTTTAGGTCGGAAAAGACCTTTAAGATCATCCAACCAAGAGTCCAATATTAACCTAAGTCTGCCAAGTCCACCAGTAAACCATGTCCCTAGGTGCCACATCTTCACATCTTTTAAATACCTCCAGAGTTGGTTACTCAGACACTTCCCTGAATAGTCCTGTTCCAATGTCTGACAACCCTCTTGGTGAAGAAGTTTTTCCTAATATCCTATGTAAACCTTCCCTGGTGCAACTTGAGGTCTTTTCCACTCATTCTGCCACTTGTTACATGGGAGAAGGGACTGACCCCCACCACACTACACCCTCCTTTCAGGCAGTTGTAGGGAGTGATGAAGTCACCCCTGAGCCTCCTTTTCTCCAGGCTAAAATCCCCAATGCCCTCAGCTGCTCCGCATAACATTGACTTGTGCTCTTCACGACTCTGATCATGGGAAGTAGAAGGCTCTGAGAAACAGGATTTAGAATGGCAGTAAGAATTTCATAAGAACTGAATTAAAACCTAGATTTTAGATTGCCTCTAAGAACAGCATTAAAGAGAGAATATTTTAAAAATAATCAAAGAAACATTTTTGCTCAACTGGGGAAGCCTTATGAGGAGCGGCTGAGGTCACTTTGTTTGTTCAGCATGGAGAAGAGGAGACTGAGGGGAGACTTCATTGTAGGCTTCAAAATCCTCATATGAGGGGAAGCAGAGGGGCAGGCACCAATCTCTTCACTCTAATGACCAGTGACGGGATCTGAGGAAATGGTCTGAAGTTGTGCCAGAGGAGGTTTAGGTTGGGTATTAGGAAAAGATTCTTCACCCACAGGATGGTTGGGCACTGGAACAGGCTCCCCAGGGAGGTGGTGACAGCACTAAGCCTGACAGAGTTCACAAAGAATTTGGACAATTCTCTCAGGCACATGGTGTGACTCTTGGGGAATCCTGTGCAGGGCCAGGAGTTGGACTCAATGATTCTTGTCAATGTTTCTTGGGTCTCTTCCAACTCAGGATGTGCTATGATTCTTTATTTGTAGAAGTTATTCTGAATGCTGACATGATACAAAGCATAGGTTTCTTTTAAATTTTGTATAGAGAAAGTACAATATGTCTTCTGAGCAGTTCAATATTAAATGTGAAGTGGTTCCTATGAAGAGGACTGTGTTGGGCCAGCTTCAGTGTTTCAGCAAGACAGACTGTTTAGGGAAAAAAGTCTTATATAATTTGTTTACTCTATTAATACATTTATCTTTTGTTTGTATAAGCAAATCAGTCTTGAATGTGTGGTATATTCAGTAATGTAGCACTTGTGTAATCATTTGATGATCATTTGATGTTAAGTCCACAAATTAAATACGCAGCTGACAAGAGAGAGCTTTTGAATAAACTGTTGCTGCTGCCTATATGTGATAGCGATATGTTTTAATAAATATTGTTTTCTATGTAGATTTATGATATATTATTCTTTTTCCCCCTTCACTGTAATTTTCTACAGGAAGGCTCTTCAGAAGTTCACAGGTGGGCTGTGAACTACAAGGGAGCATGTTTTCAAAGAGCAAAATTGAAAGACTTTATAATGAGATCCTTTCAGCAAAAGGCTGGTAAATCTTTGAGAGCAACTTTGCTAACACCTTCTGTATTGATAGGCTTGTTTTTTATACACACACGCACACCTCCTTGCTATATAAAGCCTACTGTAATTTAAAGGAGGAACTACTGAATTTATGCATCATTTAACATATTTTAAATCTGCTTTTTATGTACAACTCAAGAGCCCAAGCAGACTGGACTGCTGAAATAAAGAGTGAAAAATGTGAAGATTTTGTCCCAAAATAATGACAGCGTAATTCCTATAAACACATTAGGAAAGTGAACAGCATAACCTCTGTATTCTTGTTTGATATGGTTTTTCTTCTTTTTGCATCAACAAAGACTGTTAGGCAGTAAAGCCCTATAGTTCTACAGACAGCAAAGGTGGGAATCCATCAGTTAAAAGCTTGTCTGAAAATCTAAAATCCAGTTCTTTATAAGGCTGACATATGGGGAGAATAAAGCAGAAATGAGGAAGAGCTGCCCTAACGAAACAGTTCTAACTTAATTTCTTGGTGATTAGTAAATAGAAATTTGAAGACAGTGTTGTAGGGTCAGAGAGAAAGAGCCATGGCCCAGTTAACAGATTGGATCTGGGAAGATCTAATGCTCAAATGTGTAAAGAGGAACCTTTTCGTAATCATAGGTTCAGACCCTAAGGGTAAAAATCTCAAAAACTCATAAGCAATTTGGGAACTAAGTTTCCATTTTGAATGAAGATTCCCAGGTAATTTCTGGAAAAGGTTCTGAATCACTTTTCAAAAATTTGCCCTCAGCTTTTTTATTCATTAATTGTTCCATAAAGAAGAAATGGATATTCAGCTTAGGGAAGTAGTTAAATTCTACTGGTGATAATCTCCTGATAATGTAATTTTTATAGCTATATTCCTGAACATGACTTTGTTGCAATACTGACTAAGAGTGGGTTTTGGTGTGGTGGGATCTGGTAATGATTTTACCATAAGAAGCCTGAGTCAGTACTTTTTAGCTCAGAATAGCATCTCTTTCTTAGCTCTTCCATGAGCCAGTAGCGTTGGCACTGGATGGGTATAATCTACTTACTTTATCCATGAAATAAAGGTTCTTAACAACTGAGCTGTAATGCAACCACATGTGCTGTCAAGAGAAAAGGATGAGAATAAAGATGTTGTGAAGAATATATGCCTTTTTCAGCCTATACAAATCTAAATCTCTAAATCCTTCCTCAAAACACAGGTCAAGTTCTCATCTGCCCTCTCTTTGCCCTGTTCTTACTGCCCCTGTTCTTTTTACAGCAACAGGTTTCTGTGATAACAGTTTCAGTGAAATACACAAAGCTGATGTGGGGCATATGGTTAATCAGTGGTAAATCAGGGATGCAAATTGTGAACAGCACTTATTGTGAAGGAATGGGAATGGATAAACGTATCCTGCACTGCAGAAAATCAGAACAGGATTGGATTAATCAGCACAGCATGTATTAGGAGGAGGCCAGGGCAAGCCCTATTCATTTGAATTTCAGCATGTCACAGCTCTCTAAGCCGGAGTGTCTGTAATTAAATCAAAAAATCAATGTTAATGCTCAGCTGGGTCACGCAGCTCAAATCAGAAGATAATCAGGAAGTGCTGGAAAATTGAAGGTTTCATACAAATATTCTGTGGGCTGTACTGCACTTCATCAATGTTCTTCAGTACTGTTTTTTCAGAACAAGTGTTACATGGTGGTGTGATGCAATTAGAGCTGTTCAACGCTTACCAAGGACAGGTGTCACTATGCTTATTTATGAGTGTAACAACGGTAGAATAGAATAGAATAGAATAGAATAGAATAGAACAGAATAGAATAGAAGTATGGTGCTGTAGCATGCGTGAATTGTTGTATCATGCATGAACTGCATGCTTTCAAGCTAGAAAAAGATGGCACACGGGTATGTCAGCTTCTGGCTGACTCTCAGAGCTTGCAGCACTTGTGGCTTTTAGAGTGACATGGATGTTCCAGCAGCTCTGAAAGCTGTTTATGTGGCATCATGGTCCTGCTTTAGGAGTTGCATGACCTCTATCATACCTCAGATGGAAAGAAAATTAGAATCTTCTTACAGATACTGAACCTCTGTGAGCAGGATCACATGGGGTATTTATGGCACCAGGGGATAATGATGATGATGTCATTAACATCTGTTAATGATTAATGACCTTTTGGAGTGAGTTCAGAGGAGGCTGCAAAGAGGTTTGGAGCACCTCTCCAATGAATACAGGCTGAGAGAAGAGAAGGCTCTGGGGAGCCTTATAGCACCCTCCAGTACCTAAACAGGGCCTACAGAAAGGCAGAAGAGGGACTTCCTACAAGGGCATGTAGAGATAGGGCAAGGGGAAATCACTTTAAAATGAAAGAGGATAGGTTTAGATTAGATACAAGGAAGAAATTATTCGCTATGAGGATGGTGAGGCACTGGAACTGGTTGTTCAGAGAAGTTGTAGATTCACCATCCCTTGGAAGTGTTCAAGGCTGGGTTGAATGGGGCTTTGAGCACCCTGATCTACTGGAAGGTGTTCCTGTCCACAGCAGGGTGGTTGGAACTAGATCTTTAAGGTCCCTTCAACCCAAACTGTTCTGTGAATCTTTGATAACAAAAATGCTCTTTACTCACATTTCTATAATTATCTCAATATAAGTGAGAATATTTTGTCAAGAAAGGTTCTTTGTGCAAGGGAGTTTTCTTTGGGAAGACCTATGAGCTGGAGAAGCAGTAATTTCTTCCAGGCTAGTTTAGAAATCTGTCTCGCTAGTGCCAAAGCAAGCGGACACATCTGGATTTGTCTGCTAAGGTCCTGGCTCCACAATAATGTGCACACACAAACTTTCTGCAAATCGGGTACCTTTTTTTGCTGCTCAGATGGGGATGTTTCAGGCTGGATTTCTACATCTACATGTCGATTATGAACTGAAAAGTTAGGGAGAGTGTGCAGCAGTTGGATTTGTGTTTGGAGATTTAAGTCAGCTTAAATAAAGCAGATCCTAGTATTGTCTCCCTCCTTTCAGCATGTCTGGCAGTGATGAGCTGAATGTTGTGCTTCTGCTATGGCAAAGGCATGTAGTAACAGCCCTTGGGAAACCATCAGGGTCAATATTGTCACTGACTATTCCTAGGATGGGGAAGGCTCCTTCTGTCTGAGTGGTGCAAGGCTGCTACATATTATCAGTAAGCATGTAATAGAGGTCTACTATACAAGCATCTACAAGCTACTATACATAGCTTGAAAAATGTGACTTGGAACTGTATGGAGACTGTCCATGTGAAAAAACTAGACACAGCTTTTAGCCAATCTGAAGTGCTTGGGATGTTCATGGTTGCAGTTAGCAGCAGGATCCTTCAAGGATCCTGAATAAAACATTGCAACAAATAGACATTTGCCAATATTAACAACAACAAAAATACCAAATGATCTATCCTGTTTTCTGAAAGTATAGAGATTATATTTCAAATTATGTAGTAGACAACTTCTGAATTTAGCTTTCAGTGGCTACAGCAGAGATGTTGTGAGTGCCCTCTGTTCTGACCCATTCTTTCACCCACTCAGCAACTCAGCTGTGAAAAATTGCCAAAGGCTTGTGTTGAACCTTTTCTCAAATTCACAGTTATTTGAAAGGCAGAAGCATCAGAGTTGTCAGGAATCTGGAATGCTCTCATTTGGGATGTGCCTCTCTTAGAACCACACCCTGGAATGTCAGGGCAGCCTGAGAAGCTGCATGCGTGTGTTTCAGGACAACCTGGTGGTGTAAATGTCTGAGGCTGGGGGCTTATGACCCACTCTGTCTGATGGTGGCTGTGCTAGTTGGCTATACTGAAAGAGCATAGAGCAGTCCATGACTTCTCAGAGGACTGCAGCAAGTCTCCTTGCTTCTTGCTGGTGTCTTAGTGATGCCCTAGGATAAGGAAAATGAAAGAATAAATGAGAAGCCTAAATGAGAAGTCTAAGTGAAGCATCTGTGGAGTGATTATTTTGGCCTCTGGGCAGGTGATGGTAGATCCTTTCTATAGAGGAAGAACAGTGACGTGATGTGAAAGGAAAAGGAGAATCTGGTTCTGTAAAATCTTGTCCTCCAGCTGAACCTGGAGGATGTGTTCAGCTGCCAAATCTGCCAGAAGCTGCAAGTGTATCTGACTAGTTAACTCCCACGGACCTTACATATTTCCTACAAATCAAACAGTTCTCATAACCAGATGCTTTTTTTACTTTCCCTTTTGATTTTATTATCATCTGTCATGTTTTTTCATTGCTTACATAGGTATCTTTGTTGGTTTGATTTTTTCCTTGCTTCCTAGTATGTTTGCAGTTGTTATCTTAATGTTTTTGGCATTTGCCTTGGTTAAATTACATTCTATCTCTGACATTCCAGGCTATTTGTGCATAGTTGCATGATCTGGTTCATCTTTCTGCATGCTCCTCTACCTCTTTATTCACTTTGTGTGGTCCTCGATGTTTGCAGCTCTATCAGCCACTATTTCAAATGTCAAACTCAGTTCATGAGCTCAGTTGTACAGAACTTTTTCCTTTTGGTATTTACTCTGCTAATTCTTGGGCACAGTTTTAGAGAAGAATAACAGTTGTCCTTTTACTTTGTCAGGTATCTGACTTACTGTGGTGTTACTGCACTTCTTTCATTGCTGTTAAAGTAGTAATTACTTTATTCATTTTAGTCACATAATGAACTTGAACTCTTGGATAAAAATACACATATGCACACTAATCTAGCTGTCTAACCCATTTACTTTACCTGTGGTTTTCTAGGAAGTGCCTTTTCTGCAGAATCAAAGCCCTTGAGGCTTTCATAAGGAAGTGAAAGAGATCAGTATATGTGTTCAGAATCAGTACATTATGACAGTATCTCACAAAACTGGAGACTGGTTGCACTTCAGGCATGCTCTGGTTGGTCTAATCTGGACAGTCCCAACTGTTCCATAATATCTGTTGTATTTACTTTTACTCCATACTTGCATTAGCATTGCTGCCATATTTCCTCTAGGAGGAACATGTGTTGAATTCTGACCTTTGAACAAAACTGTAAGAAAAGAGGAATCATAAATAAAGATTTGTTAAAAAGTGTTCTGTATATTTTCTGTGAATTTTAGTGAATGCCTTCAAATACGCCTAGGTAATTTTAGTGCTGCTTTTACTTGTTGCTTTAACTGCCTAAATAAATCTATTCGAAGTAATTTGGCAACATGTTGTTAGCCTTCTACTGAAAAAGTAATTAACTGGTGACACTGTATTTTGCTCTTTCCCCTACACTCTGAACTGAAAACTTTGTGGTGAACTGCTGACAGCTTCCTGTAGCTACACTTTCAGCTTAATCTCTCTCCCCCCATTTCTTCATCCTGCTTTTTTTTACACAGAGTTGGTAGTCTTGCAGTAGTCTCTTAAAAGAAAAAAGAGTAACTCATACTATTATCTGTTGTTGTTCAGCAGTCTGCTAAGTTTTACTGACCTTTACTTTCTTTTCTCCTCAGCAATGTGTTCAGAAATTTGGCTAAGTGTTTAGACATACCAGACTGACCGATAGCTACAAATGCTCTGTGATTATCTGAGAAGATTCTAAAGCCAGAAATGTAAATTTTACACTAACTGGAAAAACTTGACTATATTTTCTGTCTTCTGGACTTTTAACTTCTTGTTGGAATAATCTCTTAATCATCTCTTATTGATGTCTATATTTGTATCACAAATCAACAGTTTTTAACAAGGTGCCTCAAATAATCATGGTTATGCATTCATTTTAGTTTAAATGTGCCTAATTTCTAAGTGCTTGATTCTGAACGTTTTGCTGGCTTTGTGTAAGTCAGGAGAATATTCATTAAAGTAAACTGATATTTATCTCTTTAATTAACAATGACTATATCCAGGTTAAAGCAAAGTAAGTAAAATATTAATGGCATGAGATGATGTAACAATAATGTAAATGAGGACCTTGAGGAGCGAAAAAATTACTGTGAGTCTTTGTGAAGAAATTGCAACCTATAATACACACTAATAATAGTTTGCATCTCCTCCTAAATTAAAATGTTACCTAGTCAGTCAGTGTTGACAGCTGTCATGATCACACAAGTCAACTGAGATCATGTTTAAATTACATGGGCAATTACAGGGTAGGTCAAATATGTTAAAACATAGATATATACACTTAACAAATGGAGGGCACTGAAAATGCACAACACACCAGATAAGCCAGCATGCTATCAGCAATGCATCATTAATAGGTCTTTAACTAGGGCACCACGCCTTAGCTAGCACTCCTATTTATCATTCTTCATGTGCTGGAAATATTCTAATTTTCCTAAGGCCTGGCAGCCTACTGTTCCACAAGCTCTCTATTAGGAACTCAATCTAACTGGAACACAACTGGAGGGAGATGATTTTCTGCAAAATAGCAGAACAGGCATATGCTGATTCGTAGACGTAAAATGAAGTAAGAGCAACTCTGCCATATTTCAGAGGACTTGGTCCCATGGACAAACTGTGTGCATTTGAAATGTAGGGCAGCAGTATGAAGTGTGTCTGAGGTGAGGGAGGCAGACCTTTTAAATGTCACAAGTTATGTGCTATGTGTGAAGTCCCCTGTGTAAAAAACACCTGGACGTTCTGGAAGCAAGTAGAAGTGAGGAGGTAGCAGTTATTCTGCTCTGTTTAGCTGGCCTTTCTTCATGTACTACCAAGGAATTGTTTGGCTTTAACCCCCAATAATGTTCACAGGTTGTAAAAGAAGAACGGGAGTTACTATGCAAGTCAGGTATCCTGTGTCAGTGAATTCTGCTACCAAAGCTTAAGATTCAGTTCCATAAATTTGGTCCACAGTGTTTCAGCTTGTCTTTCTCTTAGTGTCTCACTGCTCATGGGTTACTTTGCTGCCAGAGAATTCCTCCTGTTCATAGTACCCTTAGTTTTGGCTACTACAAAGAGAGTGGTTATTATAATGCAAGTGATAATGGAGCTGATTACAAGTACAGAAGAAATTGCTTGTAATGGATAATTTGCATAACAGAAATGGCTTCATATTGACATTTCTGTTGTTTTACACGTGAAATAATAATCTGTGTCTTGAACCTGCTGCTCTTATGTGTTCATTGTAACTTGTGTTTGCCCATCAAGAGGCTGAGTAGCAGTGTGGCTACTCTCAGGTTCTACTGATGCCCCCATGTGGATGTCTGGCAGGATCATTCTAGTCTGCAGTTGAAGACATAATTGAGCTTTACTGTTAATTTAATAATAATTTATTTCTCTGTCATCCATAAATGGACAAAACGTTTGACTATGTGGTTCACCAGAAGTATTTTTGAACTATGCTTTCCATTCTCTATGAAGTAGTGCTTGACTACCCCTTTTTTGTATCTAGCATTTGAAGCTATTGTTGACATACTGGAAATAACCAGTTTGCTTATTTTTGCGGGATTCTTGAGACCCAAGAAAATTTTCATTCCATTATTAATGTCCTAATAATAGCTGTGATAAAATGATAGCCTAATTGGTTTGCTAACATAGAACAACCTAAACTTCACACACTGATTTTTCTGCCCCTGTGTACGAATATAATGGTATTGTAACTGAGAGTCCACCTGTACCTCTGAGTCACAAAAAAATAATGTTAAGATGCTGAAACTATCTTTAAATGTGACTGCTCAGGTAGTGTGACCTTGCTAGCTATAACAACAGAGACCTTAGGAGGGGCTGATTCGCGTTGCTACTTGGCAGAGTAGATTAAGTTGCATGAAGGCCTTCAGTGCAAAAGACATCCTAATGCTGATCCTTGTTTTCAGGAGAGATTTCAGAAGGAAATGACAGACAAGGTGAGTGTAATGATAGCTTAGTGCCACAGTTGTGCCATGGGAAATGTTTCTCTTGGCTGTATAAATACTCACACCTTGTGGCTGGGGTACTCAGGGAGCACAAATTCCAGTTCTCCTTCTAAAGACCCCTTGCATGACTTTTACTAATGACATGGAAAAAGTCTCCTGCTGGTGGAGGGGCCCGGCACTCAAGACACCTCAATTCCCAGACAAGTGTCTTGGCCACTAATTTAAAATTACATTGCCAGGATTAATGGACAAGTAGCAGCTAGATCTGTGGCTTTCACAGTTACTTTTCAGTCCTAGGTCCTTAAGTTCTGTTACATTGGGCCCTTAACATAATTTTTGTACCTCTATCACACACTGAGAACTTCTAATACAGCTACACAGTGTAGATACCTAAGTACTCTTCAGAGTTAAGCTCTTGCATTATTAATGTTTAAAAAATTGGTCTTAGGTCTTCTGACAGCAAACACAGCGTGCTAACTCCTGCTCCTTGGAGTTTGCATCTTTTATATAACAGGAAGTATTTTCTAGGTCAGGGGAAAGTGTTACTCAGACATCTTAGTTGTGGAGCAAATAGATTTGATTTCATATCTAATATGGGTATTACTTAAGCCTTCTGTGAAATACCTACTTCATTTTCTTCCTGGTACTATTTGATCTTACAGTCATTGGACCTGTATGCGGTGGGAAATTGCAGTTTTTAGAACCTGCTCATTAACTTGATTACCTGAGCATGTAGTGCAGATAGGGACATTTGTTTGATCTTTGGTCTTGCGAGCTGCTTGCTTTCTACATTAGGTGTGTGTCCAGGCTGGAGATTTAGCCTCTGATTAATTTAAGTAACATATTGCTAGTTAAGCTGGATAATATGTGAGTGTAAAATGGTAGCCAGAGCACCCCAGCATTGCTGTGCTTTTACTTCCACACCAAGTGTCTGTCATTGTCTTATTCAAAATTTTGTGTGTAAGAATTGAAGAACCAGCAATCCTAGTGCTTCAAAATTAGGGTATTTCCTAGCATTTCCAATCTTGTTTCATGTTTGGTTTTTATTAGGAAACGAAGTTTATCTGGCGTGCTGAACCCTGAAGTGTTTAGTCATGCTTTTCCTTTGCAGCAGACGACAGAGAACTTATCTTTTACTCTACTTTTACACATTCAGTCTTTTAGAAACATCCAGAGACCTTTATAAAATTTATTTCATGACTTGTGGTTGATAACTGGTCAATACTCTGATCTGCATTGTATGAACTTGCTTCAGAATTTAGATTAGTTCTGTGCATCTTGGATTTCAGTTGTAGGGTTGATAGGCTATAGTATTACATCAAATTTTTCACTTTCTTCTAAAAAGTGCTCCTTTTCTTTCTTGGTAATGTCTAAACGATAAAAACTAAACCCCAAATTAAAACAAATGCATAAATATCCACATGCTTCTTTTACACATTTTAAATTAGATTGTGCTTATAAGGTGATTATTTTTGATAAAATGCTTTACTTTCTGTTGATTCTGAAAGTGACAGATTGCATGGCATAAAAGGAATAAAATAGTCTACTTCTCTCACCTGTAGGCATATATAAACCAGGATTTCTATTTACTGAATATGAACACTAATAATCTGAATGGAAAAAGTATCTAAAATAATTAAGAATATTTGGCTAAATAGCCAATATCTACTTCCATTTGTAGTACTGATTTTCACTAGAAAATGGGTTTACACAAACTAAAGTGCTAAAATAGCTTGGAAACAGATTTTGTCACTTCAGTCATTAAGGGCAGTTATCACCTTGCTCAGTTTAGGCTAAAAAAATCCTAGCTGTTTTTTAGTAGAAAAACTCTGACAAACTGGATAATGAAAGCAAATAAAAGCAACAGTAAAGCCTCATTATCCAGCCTGTATTTTCCTGTGTGCATATTCTGAGGATTTTTTTTCTTCTAGGAAGTAAATTTAAGAACTTTATTAATCAGTCACATTTTTAACAACTTTTCTTCAAATTTTATAAGGCTACTTGCCATTTTTGTTTCCCCAGTCTTTTTTTAGCTCCTTCTTGCTTTTTGCTGTAGTTCTGCAATAGATTTTGGAACAAGATGTGATGTATCTGTGCATAAGAAGTAGAAATTTTTATGCATAAGTAAAGAAGTTGTAGGTGCACACTTCCAAAAACAAGTTACAGCTCTGAATTTACTGATAATTTAATACAGTGGATACAGAGGTTATGTAAGCATTCCTCAAATAAGTACATCCAGTGCCTGAGATCTTGTGTTTCTTAGTCCATCATCTAGGACTTTTAACTAAAATGGTACAGACAGAGAGAGCCAGACAGCTGAGAATTTAGGACATCACACGTGACACTGATGAGACAGGTGTTTTGTGACCTGAGAACATGTTTGGTTCACTGTATAATGACTGGGAAGCTGTTCTAGACATAGGAGACCTGGCAGCAATCTCATGTTTTGTGAGTTTTGCATTGATAAAATCCACAAACTTCTCTAGACTCACACCTGATCTACTTCAGTGTGCCAGCAGACATAGTTGAAGATGGAACAAATTTAAAAGTGAGTTCAACTGGGCCAGGCAAAAGCTGGCAGATCAAATCTAGGCCAAGTCATGGAGCAGCGTCTTGAAAACAAAATATAGAAACTCAAGTTCCTTCTTTCCCTCTTTGATGTGTGTTCTGTGCTTTTGTGAGTAGCTAACGAGCTCTGTGTAATGCTGCCGATACTGAATGTTGCTGATTTTGCACAGAATTACAATGCGTGACCCACTGAAAGGATCAGGCTGAAGAAGAAATAATAGCAAAGAGGATAAGCAGCTCAGGCATTCGTCTTTATCCAGTATTGCTGGGTGTTCACCTTACATTTGACCTTGGCATAATAGTTGGAGTAATTAATGAATATGGTGGATATGGTAAGTGATGAAGTAATACAAAAGGGATTTTTTTTGCTGTGGTTTAAAGTATGGAGTCACAGCACTCCCCAAATCTGGGTAACAGGCACCCTCACTTTACCCTACAATTATGTTTATCAGTATTTCTGAGTTTGCCATTTTTAGTTCAAATTCCCTAGTTATTGCTTTATTATTTCAATATTTTAGAGCCAAATAAAAGCCCAGGTGATTTCATAAAAAGGAGCTTCGCATTAATGAAGTGTGAAGAAAGATGTTTGCAGACTGGAGCAAGTTCGGCATGGGGCTCCAGGGAGGCCAGGACCTGAAGCTGTCTTCTGAGAACAGACTGAGCTGAGAGGGGGCAGATTCAGCCCTGGAGAAGAGGTAACTGGGAGGAGGAAGCAACTACCCCCAGTACCTACAGAGGGGTGATCAAGAAGCCAGAGCCAAGCAGACAGTGTTAGGACATGAGACATGACACATGCAAAAGGTGCAAACTGGGTAAAGGAAGGAACTTTCTCCCCCTGAAGCAGAGAAAAATAGTTCTGAAGGAAAGATAGGGATGCATTACTGTCAACACAAACTGAATTGCTGTGAAGGTTTGGGTATTGATCAGTTTTGTCTCTGTAAGAAAGATCTGGTCTCTGTCCAGTTGAGAGAATTACTTAATAGTAATTAAGTATAACTTCATTAGACTAGTTTGGTGGTTTGGTATGGGGTTTTTTTCTTTGGATTGGCATTTTATTTCCCCCTCTCCAAATAATAGTGGAGGGTCAAGGCTTTCTTATTGTAATTGCTGTGATTTGGCTTACTTTTATAACCTTTCTGCAGAGTTGTTATGCAGGCACTTAGTGTGTAAGAGCTTGAGGAAAGCTAGGTTAGGAAGTTGGGTTACTCACAGGCATGCTTGTACTTTCCTTGCTGTGCTTTAATACAAGGCAGTGGACGGTCATAATGATCGTTATTGGGAGTGCCATGGTCCAGGTTTACTAATGAAATAGAATGAATTTCAGTCCAAATAGAGATTTTATATATCCACTGTGGATTCAACGCATCCCCTTCAAATACCTGCCACAACTGAAATTTGCATCAAAGTCACTTTGATAGAAGGGACTGTGACCCTTTGTACAATGCAAAGGTACCTCCTTGCAAGTATTTCAAAACGACACAGTATAGTTATAGAAATATGTATAAAAATGAGATCTCATAACTCTCATTAAAGCCTGGACTTGTTTTTTAATGATTCATTTTCCCTTCTTAGTTTGTTTGAGTTCTCAAATTTGTACTGTGGAACAATGAGAAAGTTCTGATGTGCCATGCCTAGTTGTCTTTGACAGATTCTGCAGAGGTAACTGCTAGGCCCCCCGTGGTCTTGCTTCAACCAGTACAGTGCAGATTTGAAAACCACTGCCAGATCTCGATGTTTTAAATAACTGGATCACTGTCAGACTTCAGATTTCCCAACAGATGTGTCCTTAATAGCAAGCTTTTATTTTTCAGTTATGATTGCAAAGATTTGACTGTTTAACGTGGCACTATTGTAAAGCAAATACAGACTGTTTGATACAGCTGCATGGTCTACCAACATCTAGGGAACCTCATCTTTAGTGTCTGCAGTGGACTTTCTGCCTACTGCTGCCACTTGGACACCCTGGTGCTCTTGCCTTGCCTGACCTGTGGGCAGCTTGCCTTTCCTTTTTTTGTGCTGTGAAACTGCTTGCATGATTTGGCCTGCTTCCACAGGGTGATTAGCAGCCAGGAGGTTAAAAGGGCATGATTAGTCCCTACGTTTATCCCTTTACAGCCTAGAAGAGACACCATTAAAGGGAATTTGAACCCAAATGGGTTGGATTCAGCCGGAAATTTCAAAGCTTTAATGTTTTAAATGTCACATCCTTCGCTTTTGTTAGCATGACTTTGAAATACCAGCTGAAGTTATGAAGATTTTTAGTACCACAGTCCACATGCTTTCTTCTTACCTATTGTCAGTTAAAGTGCACTTAAAATACCCCATAATCATGAATGCAAGAGATAGTTTTTGCTTACTTTCTTTGTTTTTTAATCTGTTCAGCCAGGTTATGTTTTGATGAATGTCTAGGAGAAGGGAGATGCATCCTTGTTTGTGTGCTGGGCTGTTGGAAGGGGCTACTTGTTAAACTCTGCTAAATAAAAACCAGCTGCTAAATAAAACTGTAATTTGAGATGGTTTTCTCTGCTTCTCGTGAAACTACTCTCTTTTTGGCTATTGCTGTATTATCTCTACCAGAATGATTAATCCCTTTGGGCCTATAAAGTTGGATATTTTTACCCTTGGAATAGAACAGATTGTACCAGGTGACAACTTCTGTGCACAGATAGCATATTGATATGTATACACTATTCATCAAGAGAAAGTATAGATGTGTTAAATACAGCTTAATATTGATTTGTTTACTCAGTTATGTCATAATTTCTCTTATGATTTTGTCATTTGCATTCTTGATTATGAGAAATATTCTGTGAGTAAACACTGTCACCTTCTTCATTTCTGGGACTCTAGGTTTTTCAAATGTAAAAGAAACTTTGCCTGATATTAAAATTTGAAATTTAGTCACTTAAATGATAACAAATAAAATACTGCTGGGAAATAAATTTCCTAATAAGCTGAAATAGTCATATAGGAAATGCTACAGTAATAGAAATCAGATTCTGTCACACACTACTTCTTACTGCAGTAATGTTTGATTTTTTGCTGATACACAAGAACTGAACTTTTCAGAAAGCTTTACATCAAGTTAAACTACAGGGAAATATCATGTACAGTTCTGATAATTTCACATAATTTTCAGTCATTTTTCAAAGAATAAATGAGAAAAAGTATGTATGCAAGCAAGATTATCATGCAAAGATTTTAAGTAGTAAGGGAAACTGGAATGTATTTGGAATAAAACATAGCATTAAAGAATAAAGATACTGGTAATCTTTAGTTTGCTTCCCATATTTGCTGGGAAGAGTTTAAAATTAAGTGTAAGATCTCTGTATAATTGGAATTATTATGCATGTATTCAAAAGACTGAGTTGTAGGTAGAAGCAATAACTTTCACAATACCAAAATAGTTGGACAAACTAGATAAGGCATTAGATTTCAGACATTTAAAGTAGAGGCCTCGAGCTTTAAAGCTTACTGCAAGTTGAGAGTTGATAATAGTTGCTGAGAGATTAATTAGATTTTTAATAGTTAGACTGTCTCTGAAAAAAAAGTTACTTGGCAGCAGTGCAGTTGTGGTGAAGCTCTAGTCATTGGGCAGGAAAGATGGGTGTTAAGGTGGTGGCCTCTTAGATCAAAGAGAGAAATAAATAGTGGAACGAGAAGTTAGTTGGACCTACTAGAACATGCTATGAAACCCACTCCTGCCAGTTGCTCTGTGCTCTGCAGCTACTCTAGCAAGTCCCCAGGTCGTCTGCCTCTCTTCCTTTGTCTAGGCTGGCAGGTATGTGTGTGTGTCAGTCATTTGTCTGTCAAGTGAGGTATGAGTAATGGTAATGGCATAAATACACCCTGTTTCTGTCTGATCATCAGTGATAGCCCCACGTAGTGGTAGAAGAGAAGGATTCTCATCTACCTGTGCTGAACTACAGTTAGTCTAGGACAATTTACCTAGGCCTTACCTATGTGTCACAGGGTGAGTCTACCATTTCTTTGTTGATTGAGTTGTTTGACCTTCTGACGTTTTTAGGGAAATGTATTTTGCTTGGCAAATGCAAGTCTCGTGGTTACTCACAGCATGCTATTCTGTGAAAGCTGTTTTTACTGTCTTTCTTAAGTTTCCTTTATGACAGCTTTTCTTTGAACATCTGAGCAACCTTTCTCCATATGGAAAGGTGATAAAGGAGAATCCCTTCCAGCCTCTCTGCCAGCCTTGGCCTTTATAGCCAGTGTAATATAAGGAAAAAGCCAATGTCACTCCACCTCCCAGCGTGACTCTCATTATATCATTACCCATTTTATGTCATGTCTGCAAACTTCCTGCACAAATTTATGTTTCTGGCTATGCTGTTCCCTGCTTAGATGAGAAGTAGCCCCTCTTAGGGCTCTTTACCTACACATACTTTTGCAGATATTACTGTACTGGGTTTGTGTGTGGCAAATTTTGGTAGTGGGGGGTCACAGGGATGGTTTCTGTGGGAAGCCTCTGGAAGCTTCTCCTTTGTCCAATGGACATGCCAGTCAGCTCCAAGATGGGCACGCCACTGGCCAGTGCTGAGGCCATCTGCAACAGTGATAGCACCTCTGGGATGACAGATTGAGGAAGGGGAAAAAAGAGGCAACTGCATCCAGAGGACTGAGAGTATGTGAGAGGAACAACCCTGCAGACCCCAAGGTCAGTGAAGAAGGAGGGGGAGGACATGCTTCAGGTGCCAGAGCCGAGATTCCTTTGCATCCTGTGAAGACCACAGTGAAGCAGGATGTTCCCCTGCAGTGCTTGGAGGTCCACAGAGGAGCAGGGACAGGGACAGACACAGGGACATCCACCTGATGCAGGTGGGTGTCCAAAGGAGGCTGTGATCCTGTGGGTAGCCCATGCTGGAGCAGGTTCCTGACAGGACCTGTGGTCCTGTGGAGAAAGAAGCCCATGCTGGAGTTTTGCTGACAGAGACTTGTGACTCCGTGGTGGTGCCATGGTAGAGCAGTCTGTACCTGAAGGAATGCATCCCCTGGGAGGGATCATACACTGGAATAGAGCAAGAGTGTGAGGTGTTCTCCCCCTGAGGAGGAAGCAGCAGCAGCAGCAGAGACAATGTGTGTTGAAGTGACTGCAATCCCCATCCCCTGCCCCCCTGTACTGCTGTGGGGAGGAGGTGGAGTATGCAGGGAGGGAAGCTGAGCTCAAGAAGAAGGGAGACGTGTGGGAGGAGAGGTGTTTTTAAGATTTTAATTTTTTTTTTTATCATCCTCCACAGATTTGATTGGTAATAAATCAAACTAATTTCCCCAAGTTGAGTCTGTTTTGCCCATGATTGCTGTGGGTGAGTGAACCCTCCTGATCTCAACTCAGGGGCCTTTTGTTATATTTTCTCTCCCCCTTCCAGTTCAGGACAGCAGTGACATAGCACCTTTGTGGGGGACCTGGCATCCCCACCACATTTATCCAGGTCTTTCCCTTTGTGTGCATTTCTCTGTCCTTGCTGCATGGCTTGTTACCAGTAGTTTCTGTTGAAGGGTCCATCCTTTCTTCATACTGAAGGGGGACAGAGCAACCTGTTGCTCTCTGTGCTGCTGGATTTTTTTTAAGGCATCCCCAGATGCAGAGGACTGTGTTTAGGCTGTGTCCTGGATGAAAGGCCAGGTACATCTTGCTAGAGGTCATTGAAGAGGTTGCAAGTGCATTGTCAAGAGCCTGGATCATTCTTTGTGGAAATAATGCCGGGAGAGTGAGAGTGATCAGGAGCTGCTTCACTGGATCTCTGCCAAGATGGGCTTTTCTTGGATGATCTTTGAGTGGCTGACAGGGCTAGTGTCAGAGCTGCTCTGTAACAACAGCATAAAGCAAAGTTAAGCTAAATGTAGAGCTAAATGTGGGCCACTGCTTCTTTCAGGACTAAACCCCTAAGCTGTCCAGGCCTTTGGAGCTGATGTTCTCACTGAAGATGAAACAAACTGAGGAGTGACAAAGTTAGAGAGCTACTCAACACTTATTCTTCAAAGGGAGCTTGGCAGCTCTGGTGCTTTTGTATCAGCAAGACGGTTATGTTTTATAAAATGAATTAGGCCTATCCCTTTCTTTTTGTTCTGTATCCCACATTTTACCATTATTTGTTTCCTTGCAGAGCCAACATGTGTCATTCACAGTGCCACCAAAGAGGTGCTGTCTGAGCTCTTAGGATAATCTTTATCTCTGAGTAAAAGCCTTCTATGTCTTTGCTTGTTTAGAACTTCAAATTCAGACTTCAGGGTAAAACTAAAAATAATCAATGTACTAAGCTAAATAAGAAAGAAGCATTTAATGAGCAGCACTCATATTATGCCTGGTATGTGACAAAACTAAACAGATTTCCAGAATAAATCATATGTATCTACAATGTCTATTATAAATACAATATTTTATAAAATATGGTTTTCATCTTAATATGCACTTCATTGTGATTGGTTTGGTAAAGCATGAAGAGAAACCATCTCATACCATTATGTATCTTAACACTATTGATTTTATTAGATGCAGAAGAGATCAAATTTGGCTTTTTACAAATTATTATTTAAAAACCCGGTTGTGATTTTTTCTGTGAAAGAAAGTACAATAATACTGATGTGAACTCAAGAAATAGGAAAGAGACTCTTCCTATGTACAAAATATGCTTGTATCTTTTGGCAGCCAGACGTTTTTCTCCCCTGAGCCCAATTTCTGATGCAGTTAAAATGAAGAGAGGACCATGTTTCCCTGAAATCACGGAATCATAGAATGGTTTGGAACCCAGCTGTGTGCCTTGGGAGATCTTGCTTTCTCTCTCACTTTCAGAGTTCTCAATTTCTGTCCTTCAAGTAATAGGTAATAATGAAATTGAGCTATGGTTTCCCAGTTTCTGCAAAACTTGCAAATGAGAACTTTCTACAGAAAGATACCCCAAGATGTGATCCTTAAGCATGTTTCTATTTGCTTCACTTTTCAGAGTTAGAGGGGAGCTCTTGCTAGAGGTATGTTTTAAATATTTAGCAAGTAGATGTAAGCTTACTCTGTTCACCCTTTGGTGCAAATCAGGGAGCTGTGATAAGCACAGAACAGGACACAAAATAACAAATCCTGCCAGCAGTGTGACTTTAGCACTAAACTGCTGTACCTGTGCACTTCCTATGCAGCCCTGAGAAGGAACAGAGTGGGTTGGTGTGTGCCTGTAAAATACCACATGAATATGGAAACTCCTTGTTCGCCACAAAGGTCTGGCGATTGCAAAAGATTAGTGGAACAAACTAGATTTTAGCTAAATGATTTTTCATTTCAGTAAAGATGTGCCATAATTATCTTAATTTATTTCACAGAGAAAACTAATTACATTTAATTGATTCATGACAAAATACATCTTTTATAATGACTAAGTCCTGATTATTTCTGTCCAGACATTCAAAACATTGTTTTACAAAATAATGAACTTTTGTTTTGGCAGAAACCCAGAAACATGTAGACACATGAGAAAGTTTGAAAGACTATCAATGTCAAATAAGTTTATTTGGGATATACAAAAATTGTTAACTTAAAAAAAATCTTTTTATGCAGCATTCAAGACATTAATTTGCACTGAAATATGGAAATTGTCCAGGTAGCATCAAAAAGGAAATGAATTGCAAAGCCTGAAAATTCCCAGAGAGATTATGAACATGAAACCTGAGAGTACAAGTGAAATTTCTGATATATTTGGAATGATGTTATAAATTTCTCTTGCAAAAATTCAGAAAATGCAGTTTACTTAGCAGCCTTGACCTCTTCAAGTCTTTTCTTTGCAAAGGAAAGGTTTCTCAGAGGGAGAGGAAGCCCTCTGTCCTTTAATAGTGATGGTGCAAGGAGGGAGTTCAGGTTGTTAGTCTTTCTGTCATCTGAATTGCTGTTTCAAATTTGCTTCCATTTGGCCACCTATTTCAAATGCCTTATTAATTTCATAATCAAGTTGATTTTTGGTGAGTTGGGTTGACTGCTGTTTGTAGATGTGCTTATGTGGCATCTGCTTGCAGTGTTGAAAATCTGTGAGTGTTATATCATAACAGAGTCTGTTTCTCTTAACACAAGAGATCTAATTTTTTTTCCCATGGATGCACTGCTAAAATTTAAAAACAAAATGACAAGTTTGAGAGACCTGATGAAAATCACTGCCTGTAATTTGCAAGCAGTCACCAATTTGCTTTACCTCTGCTTTTCAACATCCCTGTTTGTCCACTCAGTCCCACTTTAGTTTTGCTTCTTAAGCTGCCCCAGCTTTGACACAGAGCCTTTTCCTCTGCAACATGCTGTCAGCCTTTCTTTATCTTTGAGCATAATAACACTTCCAAAGAGGACATAATTTTTTCATATCTGCCTTGTAGTATCTTAATTTTACTCCATAATATCATCTCTCTTTAATTCCAATACTAATTAATTAAGCACAGAAACTATTTTTGGGTCAAAGATGCCTTGTAAAATAGAATTATCCTGAACTGTGTTGTTTCATTTGTTACTTTAGCTCATAAAAACTGTCAAATATGACTTCCTCTTTTAAACCCTTGCTGGTTAATGTTTCTCATGTAATTGGCAGCGAGGTACCAAAGTAAGTCTAAAATGAAATAAAATTTCCTCATAAAACAAAGAAAATTTGAAATTATTAACCTGAAATTTATGAAAATTTCTTGTCTGATAAAACTTAACAGAGGTTTTTGACCTGTAGTCCAAGAGGAAAAACCAAGGGGGGAAAAATAACTAGATATGTGAGGATCAGCTTTATTAAGAAAAGGCAAAAATGATTCTCTAGCTGAGATTCAGGAAATCTGAGTAGACTTAATAAAAGCTTATTTAAAATCTGTAATAATTATGCATGAATATATGCTGAAATCTATCAGGAAAGATCTCTTGAAGGGAAAATGTAGAATGACCTGTATTCACAGTCATTGTGTGTCTGAAGTTTTAAAAAGAACTAGCACCTAATGAGCTAAAATTATCAACGAGGTAATAATATATTATTGACTTTGCTGCTGACCAGTTCAGAGATAAATTATCTGCTAAGACTTCTGGATATTTTATCTTTAGTCCTGATATATCACTAAGAGCACTAGCTTTACTGTCTGTATCACTGATGGAAGCTTTATTATCTATATTTACAGTGAGAAAGGACTTCTGGAAAATCATTTTTTTAGGATACCATGTGAATCTCAAAACTGCTACTATGCCACAATTGGAGCTACAGTAGTAGCTTTTTTATAGTCAGAAGTGTTTTAATTATCAAGAAGCACCTGCATATTAACAAAATGGTTTTTATATTTGTAGAGACAACCTTTTCTTGCCTCAACATTTCTGCATTTTTTTCTTTTTTTTCTCCAGGGCACAATACAGAACTATGATAGCAACTGGAGGAGTCATAACAGGACTGGCTGCCTTAAAAAGGCAAGACTCTGCCAGATCTCAGCAACATGTAAATCTTGCTGGAGTACCAGTTCCAGAGGAGAAGAAACCGGTTAGACGCCGGCCCAGGACAGATGTAGTAATTGTCAGGGGCAAAATCCGTCTCTATTCTCCATCGGGATTCTTTCTTGTTTTGGGAGTGCTTATCGCGTTCTTTGGAATTGCAATGGCCATCCTTGGATACTGGCCTCAGAAGGAACAGCTGTTAGGATCTCAAGATAATCCATCTGTAAATGAAACCCAGGCCCTGAGAAGCCAAAGAAGCATTTTACTTCGCTTCTTTGAACAGCACGTGCACTCGGATAAGATGAAAATGCTGGGCCCTTTCACTATGGGCATTGGAATCTTCATTTTTATTTGTGCAAATGCCATTCTTCATGAAAACCGTGACAAGGAAACAAAAATAATACACATGAGAGACATATACTCCACTGTAATAGACATCCACACCCTGAGGATCAGGGAACAAAAGCAGCTGAGTGGTGCCTTCACTGGCCTGTTGGGGGAAGGAGAACTGCGGCACAACGGGAGCTCCTGCGCATCGCGGCTGGCTGCGAACACGGTTGCGCCTTTCTCTGGCTTCAGGAGTAATCTTAGAATGGATAGTTCTGCTGAAGAAGATGAGATGACCCTAAATGAAGATAGGACCACTAGTAGCCTCCTGCCACCTCTGCTGTCTGAGCCATCTGGTTCAGTCTTTGGACTTTACCCTCACTCCAGCAAGGCTTCAGATGACAGAAACACTAACTCTATAAAGTGTGAAACAAAATCCATTGTATCGTCTTCCATCAGTGCTTTCACACTGCCAGTAATTAAACTGAATAACTGTGTTATTGATGAACCCAGTATAGACAACATAACTGAGGACTCCGAAATCACCAGGAGTCAGTCTAGGAATCTGTCAATGGATTCTCTGGCCATTCCACTAACTGATACCAATGAATCCTCCTACAGACCAGCTGCTTCCATCCTGCCACGACACAATTCATTTGTGGACACTCCGTCTGACCCGTTCAAATTTTCTATGACTCTCGGGCCAAGCACAGGAAAGCTTTTATCTCCTGGTGCTGCCAGGAAGCAGTTTGGTTCCAACACATCTTTGCATCTTCTGTCCTCACATTCTAAGTCCCTGGATTTGGACAGGGGTCCGTCTACGCTCACTGTCCAAGCTGAACAAAGGAAACACCCCAGCTGGCCCAGGCTGGATCGGAGCAACAGTAAAGGTTACATGAAACTAGAAAACAAGGAGGACCCAATGGATAGGTTACTTGTGCCACAAGCAGCAGTCAAGAAAGACTTTACTAATAAGGAAAAGCTTCTTATGATATCAAGATCTCATAATAATTTGAGTTTTGAACATGATGAGTTTTTAAGTAACAACTTGAAGCGAGGAACTTCTGAAACAAGATTTTAGTATTTAAATTGCAATTTAGAAGATATCATATGGTATTTTTTAAAAAAGCTTTTGACAAGTGTTTTCAGTGAGACTGTACAAGCCTGTTCTTAACCAAATGCTTAATAGCCCATTAAAATTGGCTTGCGTGAACAGAGATCTTCATCTTTGTAATACCAAGAGTTTCTTGTCTTAGTAACATTCCGCTGCAATACTGTACATTATCATTGCTTGAACAGTTTTGTTATGACTGATTCCAATTATTCCCAAATCATTATCTCTTTTGTTCTCTATAAGCATGTTACTTTTTGCCAATTTGACTCCAGGAGACTGCATTAGGAAAAAAGCCCAATTTACCTGTGAGTTCTCTTGATTTAAAGACTGCAAGAGACTGAAAGCAGTGGTCTTGGGGTCTAGAATGGGGAGTTGGTAGGAGCACGTACTGGAATTGTCAAATCCAGGCCTTTATTCCTAGGTGTCGTCTTTCATATGCAGTACATCTCAGTAACTGCAGTCTTGCCATTGTCATTGTGAGAAACTTCTTTACATACTGGGGTGGGTGGATAGAAAAGAGTGAATATAATTAAAACCATTTTTGTGAATTCATTGTAATTGATCAAGCTGAATACCAGTGTTGTGAATTATTAACTATGCTTTGTACAATTATCTTTCTACATCCATTGTAATTTAATCCTGTAATTCTGGAAAAGCATATATAAAATCTGAAAAAAATCTGAAAAAAGAAATCTGAAATTTTTCTGGGATTAAGTCTCTAAACCCCTTTGATTGGCAACAGTTTTAAAATCAAAATAGAAAGATTCAAGTAAAATCTTTGGAAGATGATGAATGCCAACAGGATTTTAGAAACATGGTGTATAATAAGATGATATTGTAACTTGCATCTGAAGACAATAATGGAAAATGAATATGTTGCCTCTCATTACAATAACAAGATGTCAAATAACCAGGTCTGTATGTTCAAAATACTGATACAAAGCATACAATTCAATATGTATACTAACATAGTATGAAAGCCCCTTGCCTAAATTTTGATTTATATATTTCACATAATTATTGATGTGACGGTTCACTGAAGGCTTAGCTGTGCCAATTTGCATTACAAGATTTTGCAAAAGGAATTGACTTTTAAAACAATGTTTTTCTCAGCAAAGCAAGCCTCACAGTTGACAGTTGTAGGTTTTTGCTAAAGAAAAGGAGAATTGGAATGTGCATATCAGAAGGTTTTCATGTATTTCATTGCTGTTTAGGCCGTGATCCTGCCATTACAGCCACGCTAGAGAATGTCCCTTCAAAGCTGCAAGGCTCACCCAACAGGATGTTGGCCTTAAATGGTTGGATTTGATATATTCACTTACCCTAAATACTCAGGAATTATTTTTAATGGCTTTTCCCAAAAAGAATCAAGCTTGTTAAAATGTTGTAATTTCTCAGTTACTTAGATTATGAAAGATCAAGCATAAAATGCCCTCTGTTGTTTTTTTTTTAATATTCAGCTCCGTATTTCAACTGCGCAACGTTTATGTATCAGGAGCACTACTTGCTCAGTGAGTTGAGGCATAGTGTTAACTGTTAGAACCTCAAGCCTATATATTGTAACAGAGTTGGCTAAATATTTTGCTATGAAGCTTTTAATAACTCTCTGGTTTGTGTTCTTAAGACATTTGCTATTTTTTGCAATAAAATGTCTCTCTACACATATCCATTGTAAGACCTGTTTTTTCCTCTATGATCTCCAGTCTTACATATCAAAGTATAATTGAGTATCCTAACATTGTACACAACGTTGTGCCTAAATTATTAGCCTGCCACTAGACATTTCTTCATGACTAATTGCTTTCAGTGACATCTCTACACATGGAAAGGCTGAATGCCTTTTTTTACCCGTGAAATGTGAAATGTATTCAAAGTGGTTTTGCTACAAGACTTTTTGGATAAAGAGAACCTCCTGCTCTTTTTAGTTTGGCAGTAAGTATTATTATAAAAATGGAAAATACTATTAAAGACATGAATGATGTGAGCTTTTTACTTCCTTAATAGCTACATTAAATCACAGCCTAAAAGACTTTTCACATTCTATCATGTGGGAATGGCAGCTCCTTTGTAAATATAGCAGGGGATGAGCTTTTAATTTTAATATGGATAATAGGTGCTGAAAAACTTACTCACTTGGGAAAAATTTACCAAGGTAAAGCTATCAAAATAGCACTATATAAAGAAACTCCATGGTTGACAGACCTACTACAAAAATATTTTCATATTAACATAAAATGAATTATTTCATTCAGATAATCACAGGACTGTTGAGGTTGAAATGGACCTGTGGAGGTCATCCTGTCAACACCCTCTTCCTGCTCAAGCAGGGCTGTCTCACAACCTAGAGCTGGTTGTCCAGAACTGTGGTTTTTGCATAAGCCCGAGGAGAGAGACCTCACAACCTCCCTTTGTGACCTGTGCCAGTGATTGGTCACCCTCACAGTAAAAAAGGTTATATAACAGTCAGAGACACCCTCCTGTGTTTCACTTTGTGTCCCTTGTCCTGTCACTGGGCACCAGACTCTTTCCAGAGCCTGGTTCCTTCTCTTTTGTGCCTCCTTTTGGTATTTATACACAATGATAAAATCCTCCTGAGCCCTGTCTAGGCTGAACAGTCCCAGCTGGTTCAGCCATTCCTCATAGGTCCCTTCATCATCTTTGTGGCCCTTCACACAACCAGCACCAGCATGTCCATGTCTTTCTTGTTCTGAGGAGCCCAGAACTGGACCCGACACTCCCAGATGTGGCCTCACCAGTGCTGTGTAGAGGGGAAGGATCACCTCCCTCTGGATTCATGTAGGACTTTGCATAGTTCCAACTCAAGCTCAGGTTGGGAAAACTTGTAGATATTCAAGAGGCTGTAACGTATTCAGAATTCAGAATTCAGAAACTGCAGTTGGGAAAAGATGTCTGGACCCTTTACAATACACAGGGGCAGACAGAAACCTTATAGTGGCCAAAATGGGAGCCACATGCTGTTGGCACATAAGGAACTGGTAAAGACAAGAGCATGTTTTAAATTGTATCTTTAGGCCCTAAATACCATATTCAATCTGTTTCTGATACAGTTGACAGGCTTTTTTTAGATTTTATTTCCATTATTGATGTACAGCCCCACAATGAGTACACTCAGGTACACTGCAGGGTGAAAAAGAAGCCAAAGTCAGGACAGTTTTGTCATCAGAGGAAACAATGGTGGAGCTACACCACAAACTTTTTCCTAGATTAAGAAGCTAAACCTTGCATCTCTTCAGAGGACATGTTATGGTTCTGAATCCTTTGTATGTAGTAACTCCAAAAAGAAATCATTTAGATCATTGAAACAATGAGTTTTCTCCTTCTTCTGCCTAAGACTATTAGCAAATGTACTTTCTACTTCTTAGATAAGCTTCTTAATCACTACCCATGGATCAGACTGATGGTTAGGTCTGTCCCTCCGGAGCAGAGCATATTTTTTGGACAAGTTTCATCAGGAAATAAAGAGCAGCACTCTACAGTGATAGGGTTACAATGCTGGGTTACAATCTCCCTTCCAGAATTGCTTCTGTATTTTGCATGAAATGGTTGCTGGATAAAATCCTTGAAACAGGGATTGGGTTCTTGACAAGTTGATATTTAACTAGTCCGTAGTGATCCCAATTTACTCTTCCTGAGAGGCAACGAACCAAACCCTTCCTTGTACAGCAGTGTCGAGTTCAGCAGGAGGGATTGGCAAATGCTTTCAGCTGCTCAATTGCACATGGCTTAATGGATAGGAAGGCATGAGTTTTCTCAGCAGGAGAAGGGTTTTGGCACAGTGTTACTCATCCTGATGGCTGTCCTAAGGCTGGAGCTGTGTAAAGGATGGAGAGGTGAGCTGGCAACCTCGGTATGGTTTTGGAAGAAAATGGAATTTTATGTTATTAACTGAACAGAATTCTTGAGGTTGCCAGGTTTGGAGGCAGACATCTGCATCCTGCCTCTTACATTGCCTAAATAAAATTTTTGCAACCATATCATGCAGTGCCTTTGTCAGACCCTAAGTTGATTTTGCTCATTCTTAAAATGTGGCATTGCTGATCTTATAGTTTCTTCTGGGAAAAATTTGGGAAATAGGATTAACCTGCAGCAGCAGCTTCTCGCTGAAAAGAGTTTCTGGCTGCTTGTAGAGTTCCTGGATTGCTTTAGTCTTAGACTCTTAAATTCTTTCTTTATATGAGATTTTTCTAATCCATTCCAGGAACTTCTGCCTTCATCTTCCCAGCACTCTTTTTTTTTTGGTTAATTTTCCTACCAAATATGGTACTGTGATGAGTAAGTAGAAATCTTTTAGCAAGACTGTGCATGTGTATATGACAATGCAAATGGAATAAATAGCATATTACAATGTAGGAGTGCTTCAATTAGTATGATTTAGTTACTCAAGGGCAAGTTCATGCCCTTTGTCTAAATCCTTTCAAATTAAACTCAGGAGCAAATTGATTGCAGTTATCACAGCTGTTCTGTTTAACTTTCAAGTGACACTTATTAATTCCTCCATCCATATTCTATGTATGGCCACATTGGTTTGTATTTCAGGGTTCAGTATGTGAACAAAACCTCAAGTATTTTACACATTCAGTAAAGCCCAGTACTTAATAGTATTACTTGTCTCAGTAGCAAGTAATTCTGAGTTGGCAGCATTACAACCCAAAGTCTCATTAGGAATGGAAATAGGATACTTAGAATACTTCCATTTTATAATAGTGTGGCCAGCAGGTCAAGGGAGGGGATTCTGCCCCTTTGCTCTGCTCTGGTGAGGCCCCACCTGGAGTGCTGCATCCAGCTCTGGTGCACAGGAAGGACATGGACCTCTTGGGCTGAGTCCAGAGGAGGCCACTGAGTTGATCAGAGGCTTGGAGCACCTCTCCTATGAGGAAAGGCTGAGAGAATTGGGATTGTTCAGCCTGGAAAAGAGAAGGCTTCAGCGTGACCTGATTGTGGCCTTCCAGTGCCTAAAGGGATTATACAAGAAATATGGGGCAAGACGATTTACAAGAGCACATAGTGACAGGACAAGAGGACGTGTTCAAATTGAAAGTGAGTAGGCTTAAATTAGATATTAGGAAAAAATGTTTACTGTGAGCATGGTGAGGCACTGGAATGGGTTGCCAGGAGAAGTTATGGATGCATTATTCCTGGAGATGTTCAAGGCCTGATTGAATGGGGCTCTGAGCAACCTGGTGAGTTGAAGGTGTCCCTGCCCATAGCAGAAGGTTTGACACTAGATGATCTTCAAGGTCCCCCTCCAACCCAAATTGAAAAAAAAAGAATAGTTCATTGAAACTAAAATAAAATACCCCACTGTATTAAATAAAAAAATCTATATGTCTAATCTGTTGTGTTGGTTGTAATTCAGGTAGATAATGCTTTAGAGGAGTGTCATTTACAATCACTGAATTGTCCATAGGAAGAAACATAAAGCCAAAGCCATTGTTTCCCCTTATCAGTTTTTACTCCAATTAATGTAATTATTCAGGATAGCATTCACAGAAACATTTCATCCATTTCTGAATCCCACTTAGCCTTTTGGTTCACTAGTATAATTTTTGCAAACTACTGCAGATTAATTATGAGTTGCTAGTAAATATATATTTATTTTAGAGACTTTACTTGACTAGCTCACACTTGGGCTGGTTGGAGTGAACATCCTTTGATGATTGGAATATGTTACGGGCTTCTGGAGGACAGCTCCTCATTTATTTGCCCCTGAAGGGAGCCCAGTGTGTGCTGTGAGATTGCTTTTTGGGATGAACTGAAGTGTGGTACATGAGGCCAGCTTGGAGATTTATTTCAAAGGAACACTACCAACCTGGCTAAAACATTTTGCTCAGCCATGCCCTCAGTGACTTCTGAGAATTGCATCAGCACAAATGTACATTTTCTGTAGATCTGATAATAAATGCCATCTGGTAAGATTAGTTTCATGTCATCCTTTAAAAACCTCATTGATTATCTCCATGAAACCTTATACATCTACCAGCCCAATCTGCCACCTCCTCATTTGACACTCAGCATATTTTTCCCCTAAATTCTCATTTCCATCTTAGGTAATGATTTCACATGTGCTACTGTATGAAATACTTAGCTTAAGTCAGAGCGGACGAGCTCTTACTGCATGTTTTGTCCAGAAAATTATTATTTCAACAGGAGATACCAGTTTAGTGTGTCACATCTACTCTGCATCTTACCCTGCTTCCTATTTTCATTCTTGTCTTTAGTGCCTTGATTTTTTATTTTTCTGAAGCCTTCCCATATGACCTGTATCTGACAGGTCTGCAAGTGGACAGATAACTTCTCCTTCTTTCTGCAATTTCATAAATAGATAAATTGAAAGGATTACTATTTTTAGCATACATTGCCTTACCTCTGTCAGGTCAGTTGATTTACTGAAATCCCTTGCTACAATGTGTTTCATGTGCCAATTTCTTCTGTCTACTGTATTGGAGATTATCTGCCCTCACACTGTGAGAGCATTCAGGGCTTGAATTTAGCTTTCTCACAGGCGAAGCATTTCATAGCTTCCATTTTCACAGTTTCCTTCTTCCATTTTCCACACTTCTATCTCCCATTTCCAGACTTTTTTTCCTACTAGTGACCTTTATTTTGCCATATCTAATGCAGTTACCCTAGTTGAAAACATGAGGCAGAGTAATCACTTAGCATATAGGCTTAATCGGGAACAAACCTGTCACTTTTAGTGGTTTTGAGGCAGGGGTTGTTTAATCTTAAAATGAGTTAAAGGGTGGCTGAACATGGCACTTCAGGCTTTGCACTGTGTTCCCACACTCCCTGCTCTGTAGCATACATTTCCCAACTGTGTTTCCTCACATGAGGTGTTGGGGTTTTTTTAAATTTAATTTTGGTGACACTGTCATTAATCCAGCTGTGTCTGGAACTATTTCCAGAGGCTTTGTACAGTTGAGCTGTACATTTGTGTGCTATTGGTTTAAAAAAAATCTGCCTTACCCGAGAGCCAAATCACCAGCCTGGCTGACTTCAATAACTACTTTTCTCCTGAAACTGCCAAAATTTGTTCAAAAGATAACAACAGTTTGGTTGAAGTTCCACTGTAATTTGCCCTTTTTGTTTGAAGTTAATTGGATCAGCTCATGAACACTTGAGTTTCTAGGAGCATCTTGTCTACAGCACACACAGTGCTTAACAAGAGCCAGTTGGTATTTGTTACAGTGATTGTTTGTGGTAGAGATATTTTGGCTCTTGTACCTGGGGATATCTCTGCTCAGTTGTCACAACTACCATTTGCTCACAGTCTTTTTTTCTGGGAAATTAAGTTTTATGTAAAGTGAAGGTAAAATTCTAGGTAAAGGCTATATTTAACTTGGTTAGCAATGATCTGCTTTTTAATTCAGTCACCACAGGAAAAAATATTCCTGTGCTTCTACCTACTTATCTTGATTGTCTGGAGGTTTAAAATATTTGTCCAATGTAATTCTGAAAACAGTGAGCCAAAACTGTTATCCAAGATATAACGCTATTAAGGGGACTTAATGGAATGTAATATTTTCAGTAATAACCTGTACAGTTTCCATAGTATAGTCACAAAAGTTCATTTTTGAGTCTGTTAAACATGTATTTTCATCAAGATGCTTTCATAAATGCAATTTTTGAAATGCATACAGAAGCACTTCACCTAACTATTTTCAGGGTACGTTTTTTAGCATTTTTTGGAAATAATTATAAATTCAGTCATGTTTTATTCCACCTTAAAGGAACATTGCTCCAATTGTTGTTGTGATTACTGTCTTACTATAATCACTAGTTTTTCAGTGTTCTTGATTGATTCAAATAAAAATATGTGAATGAAAAATATAACGATCACCTTCTATCTCACAGAGGGTACAATACAGTTAAACTCGTCTGGCACCCATAGAGAATTCATTATCATTTCAACATCAGGAAGCATTCTGATATATGATGTGAGCATATTGTGTTACCTGCAGCAAACAAGTGCTCTTTATTATCTCTTTATGAGGACTAGGAAGAGAATTAGAATTATAACTTCATTATATGGCAGCACCCTCTGATTCTTGCTTAGAGGAGTCAGGTGAATACAATAGATTAGGAGGGGTTAGGAATGAATAAAATGGACATTGGATTCTCATTAAACTATACTTTGTAAATCCATATGCCTTATAATTGACACTGAAGTGAAGGGTTCTTTCTTATTATTACAGAAAACAGTTCTGATCATTTTACTAAGGAAGAAAATACACCTGTTTCTTTTACACAGAATTTTTTAATGAATGCTTTTTATTCTTGTGGCATTATTACCTATCTCACTGTTATCTAAGACTGACAGTTTTGCAAGGTTTTCACGCTTTTATCTGAATACCTCATTTTACTCTGCACTTTCTTTTGCAGTTAGGACAGGTTAGGGCATTTCTGGAAATCATTAATAACTCTGATATATACAGTTTCACCTGTATCCGAGACTGCCAGGGGACAGATGGGCCTCAACTGATTGTGCAACTCACCCTCTCTTTGTAATATCACAGTGACTCAGATGAATTGTGATTTTGGACAGCATTAATAGACTAATGGTTCTTAGAAACATAACAGGCTGTGGCTCCTAATATCTCTTCTGGTAATGAAGCCCTGTGAATCTATGGAATACCTGTCTGTGATTTTCTGTCTGTATTTACTCTTGTCTTCTTTCAAGCATCCAGTGTCTTGGAGATTGTCTGTGAATGAGCACACCATTTGCAGAAATAAACATCTCTTCTTGAAAAGAGAAGAGAGCAGGATGTTTTCTTGATATGTATTATTGGTAAGTCGTTTATTCAGCTTCTGTTCTATTGCTAAAGGTAGGCTTGGGTGCTTTTTAATGACTGTGTGTTTATAATAGTCAGTTACTTTCTCCTCAGAGATCTGCATATCTTAATTAGCTCATGTTACAAGCAGCTTTCCAGACCTAAGACAGATGGAAAAATATGTATCCCTGAGCCTTTCTGTGTCTTACTGACTTCCAGAACATATTGAAAGGCTTATTTTTGTAAATTAAATTATTTCATTTGAATCATGTGCTAGATCATATATGTATATGAATTTACAGACAATGGCATATATGTATACACACACAGCATTTGTTATTAGATCTGAAAGCTGATCTTCTTCAGAATATTCTACTTTTGTTGCTCAGCAGAGAAGAACAGCAGGGTGCAAAAGGAGTGGGGAGAGGAAGAAACGTGTGTCCAAAATGATGGGCTGCCTTAATTTGTTCCTGCCTCGGTGGAAGTAAGCACAATATAAATCATTAAAGGAAAAACTCATAAAGTGTGAAATTTATTAATGAGATTTAAGGACTGTAAAAGGAGTCTAGCGGCCCAAGTCTGTGTCTGGGACTGTGCAGCCTAAAATACTACCAAACAGAGCCTTGAAGAATTCAGGCTACCATGTTATTAAATTCTCTGCCTTTTAAAAACAAGATGACATCTCTGATTTTATCATTTTTGGAGAACCCCGGAAAAAATTAAAAGGTTAGTGCACTCAATCAGGAAGAGATCTGCTGCTGACAACAGATTTAGAAAGTCCATTGCAAACATTTCTGCTGTAATCACACACTGTTGCAGATGGAGTGAAGCCCTTCCCTCATAAGGGGGAGTATGACAGTAGAGGGAATTGGTAAGTACCAATATACTTATTGATATAAACAAGTGATTTAACAAAGTTTGACAGTAAATGTGACCATGGTTTTAAAAAATTCGATGGTGAGGTACACCTGATTATTTACTGCAGAAACAGGTGCAGCCAAAGCTGTCAGGGGGACCCTCCTGGTAAGTTCAAGAAGGGCCTCTTTGTGTTCAAAACTCCTTCTCAGAGGGGAGTTTAGGTACAGCTAGATCCAGAATTGATCAACAGTTTGTGTCTAAAGGATTATATGTACACAATCTGTGTACTGGCTGGAAAGGGGAAAGGGCGCTGGACTTCCCAACACACTTTTGCAGCCTCTTTGTAAAAATTGTAATTTATTTAAAAGATAGCTGTGTAAGCCTCAGGCAGAGTCCTTGCTTTCCAAATGCAGGTAAGGATAAGACATAAGCTTCACCTGAGACAGGACAGGTATGAGGCTTGCAAAACTCCATGACAGGTGATACACTAGCCTGGATCATGGTTATAAACTTGGTTTGGGGAAAAGAAGACTGCCTTTCACTGAACTGAACAAATAATTAATTAGCCATAGATAGCTTTTTTGCAAGAACATTTTTCACATTTACTCTTCATTATATCAACACATAAAGGTACTTTTCACCCACGTGCCAGGATAAGAAATGTGCAGTCCTGGCAAACACAAATAGAGATTATGAACCACAGTCCAGGTGATTTTAATTTTCCAGTTAGTACATACAGAGAAGAAAATTTGCCTTGCATTCAGTTCAGATTTCTTTATGTTATCTATCTAAGAAAAGCTTTTGTATTTAATAAAGCATAGATTCAAATTAAAGGAACATGCAGTGGGTGACAGAAAGGATTTGTGCTATTTAAAACCTGAGCACAGAGAGATGTGAAGAGAATACTGGCTTTCTTGAAGGGGAAAATTCAATTTGCTGGAGCTGACAGATTCTCTGTAGCTACTTAAGATCACCCAGGCTGAGTACTATGACAAGGATGATGGATCATTTCCAGAAAGCTCAGCCATAACCTGCAAAAATATTTACCTGACTGTCCTCATGAGGAGCCCAGGGCCTGGTTTAGTGAAGTGTTTTGCTTTTATTACCTACAGTTAACTTTCTTTCTGAATGAATGTCTGCTAGGATAAAGATGTAAGTTGTAAGTCACTTTAAAGCTACAGTTATTTGGAGGGCAGACATGGTCGTGTTGTCATTGCCTTTCCTCATTTTTCCCCTTGAGATAGTATAGTCTTTTGTCTTACATTTTCAAGGTTGTAGGAGCAAATGATACCACAGAGGAACAAAAGTTAAATAACTTTTAAAACTGGCTTCTCTGTAATAAAACTCTGCCACAGAACTTGTAGAAATTGAATTAAAATGGTTTTGAATGACTTCTACTTCTTGTCAAAAATGACACTCTTGAATGAATTCTGAGTAAGTTGAGTACAGTGGAAAGACATAAATATCACCGTCTGACAGAACTAATTACATGCCATTTTGGAGAATGGATAAAGTATATGGACAAGAATTTTTCTCATTTTTTTCTATTTATGGAACAGAAGCTGTTGCAGAAATGTGTCCTGGCCCCCTCCTTCCTGCATACAACTGCTTGAAACATATTTAATTTTTTTGAGCTGGCTAAAAGAGTTAAATTGCCAGTCTCTCTTCATAAAGGTGTTGGCTTCTTCATATCTGATCATCATTTAGCATCTCCTCTATTTAAGAGAAAGCACCTCCAGAATACACATCCAACTGAAGTGGCCTGTTTGTTTTAATGCCTGTTTAGTAGTAGGAAAAAGCCTTAATAACTAAAGTTAGTGGTAATTTGAGTGTGATAAGCAAGAGTCTAAAACAGATTGAAGACCCTTTAGTTATTTCATATATGCTGCTAAGTTGTAAGGGGTAATGTTTTATTACCTTAGGAACATTAGGTACATTGGGAACTTTACAAGGGTGAAAGAAACTTCAGGATCTGTGTTTTGTATAATAAGGTTTACATCAGTATTGGGTACAGGTCTTCGTGTAGTCAGCAGTATCTCCTGCTGATACTACAACTGATTCATCTATCTTAGAATGTCATTTAGTTTCCAGTAGAATTGCAGAAAATTTCAGTTTCTGGACTTCTGCCTAATAACATGGGAAAAGCTGAACATATCAGAAAAGGCCATACCAACAGGACTATCAGGATGCAAACCCTGCAATTATCATAAAGTTTCCACTTAATCTTATCTCTTTGTCTGAATCAGCATAGTTCAATTTACAGTCAATTCCTTCAGGATTCTTTTGTTACTCAAGGCTGTGGGTATCATCCTAAAGCTCAGAATGTAGTACATGCCTTTTTCAGTGTGAAGGAACCATCTGTTTTTTCTCCTACTCAAGTAATACTGACAAAGGACATATATAACTGCTGCAATGTTATCTCAATGGAAAACAACATTTGCTTTCTCCAAGGAACATAAATAACATATTGAAAAGTATATGAACATCCACAGCATATATGTGGTTTGATATAGCAGAATTTATTTAATTAACAAAATTTCAAAGTTCTATTGATAGGCATTTAGGTTTATATTTCCTTTTCTCTTAGCCCTGTCACCTTTCTCTTTTTCCTAACACAGTGAAGTTTGGCTTCAACAGGTAAGAAAATGAGAGGGAAACATTTGCCCAGCAGATTGTCTATTTCCTTCCTGTTTCAAACACTTGCCATTCCAATTTTTATGCTTAAATTAACTGTCTTTTCCTTCTGACTTTGTCCATCGTTTTCAAACTGTGGATGTTTTCAGTAGGAACAGCAACATCCTTATTTGCTTGTGGGAAAGGAAGGTTTTAATAGGTACTTAAGGGAATGCAACGGCATCAGGGGCATGGCGTAAAACTCAGAGCAGTCTGTCTGGCACACTTCTTCTTGCAGTAAAGCCTTTCCATTGCAAGAATGGCTGAGTTAATTTATTTTCCCTGCCATTCTACCTTTGTTCCAGAATCTTTGCTTATCCTTCATAGCCTGCACCTCACAATAGTGTTACCACAAGCCTCAGGCTACAGATATCCTTGTAAAGGTGCCATCAAATACAATGCATACTTGAGAACATACTAGTTCCTGTTAAAGATCTCTTTGTAGAATCCCAAATATAAGTTCAGTTTGCTCTTGGAGGAATGAGCATAGGAAGAAATTTTGCTTTGTAGCACCTCTAGAAAGTTAAACTAAATTGTTTCTGTAGGGTTCACAGCACCATATTACTATGAGCACTCATGAACTTAAGAGCTGATACTATTGGCAATATTTCTAAAGCAATGACAAAAATCCCCAAAACATCTTAAGTGTAAACCACAGGGTGTTGCTCACATTTCCTATTAAAAAGACAGAAGTCCCTTCATTTAACTTTCTTCTATTTTGCTTGGTTTAAATGTCATATGTGGGATGGAAAGTGATTTGCTTAGTGTTTAGGCCCCTTACAGATACCTCCCTGGCACTGTCTGATTTTGTGAAAGAAAAACCCAACTCAAAACTCAGTAATAGTTATGGGGAAGGTGGCTGCAGAACAGCTTCTCTTCTCCAGGGAAAGCCTTGGCAGTGCAGGGCAGGGTCAGGAGTCTGATTTCAATTTCATCATCAAGCCTTAATTATAAAAATAAAAGAGATTGAACAGGGAAAAAAAACAAGGGCTTGTTTGGAGTGCAACCACCGCTCTGGATGTGAGTTGAAGTAGAGAGGAAGGCTGGTCCCTTCAATAGTGGGTTTCCTATTTGGTGGAATCATCCTTGCTTCCTCCTAATAAACAGGCAATATGTTTCTTCTCCTTTGCTCCTTTGATGAAAATAAGACAATAGTAAAATATTGAATAAGAGTGAAAGTAAGAGAAAAAAAGTGATAAAATATCAAAATTGAGTAACTGGAAAGTAGACTTTTTGTGAAATGCTTATTTTGAAAGAGAAAATGGAGGTGAATTTCCAATGGTTTTGGTTCCATGCAAAGCTATTAAATAAAGGGATACTTAGCATTTTTTTGTTCTTCTTTCCTTTTTTTCTGGGGCACAGAAGCTGTGTGAGGTCTCTCAAATCCTCTTCATTCAGCCAGGTTCAATACACATTTTTCTATAAATGCCACAGCAGGTGACAAATGGAGCTGGACATGAAGTTCTGCAGCAGCCAGCCAAGGAGAGAGAAGCTTGTTGTGTGGGGAGACTGCCAGGGAAAATGGAGGGAAAATTGCCAGAAAGGATCAGAAATATATGGAAAAATGAACAGACTGACCAATTGCAGAAAAAGCTCATTTTGTTTCCTTAAAGTTAAGAAGCATCCCTCAAAAGGGGAAAACAGCTGAGACTAAAAGGAAAGTAAGATAGTCCTCCTCCTGATCCTTGTAACCCAGAAGCTTGGTGACAAACATCAGGGATAACTACTCTGTGAAGAACTACATCTCTCCCACCCAGTAAGCCTGGGGAGTCAGCAAAGATACCACAGACTACTGCAGAAGCTTAGCCTGAAAAAATCAGCATCAGGAGGTGGTTCCAAGTCTAGAGATAGCAGAAGTGCCTGAGGTCTTGGCTGCCCTAGAGTATGAACCAGGTAGGAGTCTGGTGACAGCAAACTGGACAGGTTGCTGAGCAAGCAAGAAAGCTGTCAGAGGAATGACTCTCCACAGGAGGGGTACAAGCTGGCCCAGAACAGAGATAAAGGGGCTCTGCCAAAGACAGTGACCCAGTAGGGCATTGGAAATTGTGTATTTCGGGAAGTGGGGGGTTGAGGACTGCTGGAAAGAGTCCCGTAAAAGAGTAGGTGAGAAAGAACTGTCTGCTGTAACCATATTGCCAATTGTCATGGTTTGATTGTAAATCTTGCACTATTTGGAGACTAATTTTCTTGCTCTTTGTGGGAACAGATGTTCTCACTGGAGGGGAAAACAAACCCCAGAAAATCCCCCTGTTCTTTACTCTCTGTCCTACCAAAACTCCCGCAAGTGTTGCTTGAGTATATTCTGCATACTCACAAGAGAGAAAATGATGGAAAAAAGCTTAAATTTTTTAATTTAAGAAGTTATTTGTAAAATATCTGATTTTTTTTAAAGGGAGACTCTTGTTTGTTTTTTTTTACTTCATTTTGATGTTCTGGACTTGGAGAAAATTTGGGCTACCTATAAAAGCTCATGGGAGGTTAGCTCCTTGTAGAGCCATGTGCACCCATAAAAACCATGTTCATCTGATGTGGAACAGGTTATAAGTAGCCCAGCAGTGAGTCTGAATCTGTCTTGTGGCTGCATATGGAGGTGGCAAGTGGGATTTGTAATGTCTAACTGGGTGAATGAATTTATACCACCTTAATTAGCCACATGATTGTAGGTGCATCTGGAGAGATTCCTAGTATAATAACTTCTTGTTTGTGCTCTTTTTCTTCAGTGTTCTTACAAGAAAACATGGAAGACAGAGCAGAAAAGACAAGAAATTTAATTTCAAAGTGTAGTTTCTGTAGTTTTTGTGTAGAGGTGGGGAGAAAAAAGTGTTGTTTATTTCAAGATTGGATTTCAGAATGATCTGCTTCCTTCCTCAAAAGTGACTGATAACAGAATTTGGCAATGGAGGAATGGAGACCTGTGCTAAGAACCATTTAATTCAGTGGGTGTCAGATCAAAACACAGACCAGAAGAACAGAAGAGGATGAAAGAAGAATTCCTAGATGTGCAAGGTTTTCTCATTCTCTTTCTTTGTCTTCTTGATCTCTCATTTATTAAAGCTCTTTTTGCAACAAAGCAATGTCAAAAGGGGATATTTGACTTGTGAGAGAGGAAAAGGGAAAAGTGTTTTGCTCCCAGGTGTAAGGATTGTTTGCATAACTCCAATGATCAGCAGAAACATTTAAGTAGCTACAGACCCTTCACTCACCAAGCTTTCAAACAAGGTATCTCAGCATTTGGTTTAACACTGCCAGATATGCAGGAACCTGCAGGAACCCTGGACTCATATGCCTATGACAATTTATGGGACATATTCTGCCTGGGACCAGCTGTGTGACCCTTGGAGTCTGCCACAATGCATTCTTGATGCACACACCAGCTATATACAAGCATGCCAGCCTGCAGAGGGCCTCATCCTGAGGAAACAAGAGGGTCTGTTCTGCTTCTCTCCTGGCTCACAAGTCCAATGATTGCATTAGCTGGTGCTGGTGGCTGGAGGCTGAAGCAAGTGAAGTAAGAACTCCTAAATAGCTGCATTCACTGGTGTTTTTGTATACACTGCCCTGAAATCTAGCTGTCCTTTATGCTTGACAGATAGAAAGGCTCCTAAGCAACTGCTGCTTGATGGCTAAATATACATTTTTGCCCACAGAGATTGCCATCCCCCCTTGCAGGCTGGAACAGAGCCTAAAAACCCCCCATGGACAGAGAAAACAACACCACACAGAGACATCACATAGATTATATAAATAGCTGAGAGACCCTGGGGCAGAGAGGATAATGTACATGCTGCCTCTTGGGGCAGCCACCACTGGAAAGAATGGTTCTTATGTAAGAAGATACAGGATAAGTACATTTGAATTTTGGTTTCCCCTGCAAATATAAAACACAAGAAAGCACCATTTACAGAAGGAATCTACTGTCATCATTTGGGGAGTGTAGCAGCAAACACAGACGAAACTGAGGCACAGAATGGAGGCTTCTTTCCTCTGTGGCAGACCCCTGTGGGGCTCACAAAGTCTTGCAGGATCCAGAGACAACACCTCCACCTCAGGGTGGTGTCCCCTGCAATCACCTACTTGAGGCTGATTCTCCTGCAGGTTGCAGAAAAAAAGTCATAAGAAGGAGAGCAAAGCCTAATTTTTATTTGTAAAGGAATGGAAGATTGAAAGATCAAAAGGAAGAATGCTTTCACCAATTAAAAAGGAAAGTTGTTTTCTGTTAAGCATATGTGTAACTTTGACATCTTGTTCTCATGACTAAGGCAAGTGAGCAATTATGGTAAGATCCTAAAATCCTCAGGGGAGAAACCAGCTTCAACCTGTCAGTTAAGGCAGAAGTCTGTTTGAAAGGCCATCTTAGTGTTCTTGGAACAATAAAAATAGCTGACTTGATGAAGTATTGATCAGCCATTCCCATGACGAATTGCTTTTCCGTCTTTTGGGAATGGAGCCACTGGGTTCCTTTTTCAAAGACTCTCTCCCATTGCTGTTCTTCAGGGTTTGTATGGACTTCTCAACCAGTCGTCTTGTAGCTTGACTGGATGTATATAGAAATAAAAAAATAAAAGCACCACCCGGGATGAAGCCGGGNAGGAGATGTTTCTCTCCTGAGTTTTATTTGATCTTTCACCTAAGGAGATCATCTCTACAGATGTACATACTGATCTGCTGTCTAATAGCTGGTCCTGTTTGCCAATTTTCCTAACTCTGACTAGGCAGCATCCATAGCACTCTGGCTGCTGATCTCAAGCAACAAGAAAAAATGTTATTCCTCTCTTGCTCTGTGTTTTCTCAAACAAATGAATATTTTGTACCACTTCTGCAGTCTCTTTGAACATGAGGTTTTAAGTGACTCAGACACTGAGATTTATGCTGATAAGACAAAGACTTGGGGCTATACTTTTGTTATTCACAGCAGAGGCCAGAGATCTGTTCTTAGCCCATGGAAGGGTATTTGATGTGCAAATGCTACAGCAGAACTGGCATATTTTCCATTTTATCAGCACTTTTTATCAGAAGCTTTTCTACATTACTGAGCCTCTGGGAACACAGCTGGAATTTACAGACATACCACTGGAAATGTGCTTACAGATCTGATGTCATATAAGCAAAATTGCCTGTATGTGGGTGAAGCCAAGTTTACGTGGTTCACTATAGTTTTTTAAGGCAGCAAGGAGGGACAGGCACCTAAATACCTTAAAAAATTAGGTCTTGGTTAAATTTTACTGTTTAAGCTGTGCTCTGGAATTTGAACATAAGCTCTGCAAGAGCAGGTGCAAAGATTTACTCTGAGGGTACTCTAGCCCGGGTATCTGTGAATAGTAAAAGCAGAATTAATGACTTTTCTACTCTTGTGCAAGAATTTTTTAGGTCCATTCCCAACCAGTATTACAGGCTGGGGCAGCCACCTAGACAAGAATATGGTCTAATGTTTTTATGCTCACAGAAGAGGTAGCATGAGCTTGGTGCAGTTCACATACATTCAAACACTGTGCATGAAGAACATAAAATTGTCACACACCTTTGCTGGTTGCTACAGAGTCTATTGTACTGGGAAGATACGTTTCTTTCCTGGCCAGCTCTATGAAATTTCCCAAAGGCAGAAAACTCCCTTATTGTGTGCTGAGAAAAGTATGCTTTCTCTTTTCATCTGTTATACATATGAATTTAAAAAAAAAAAAGTCTGATTAAAGAAACATAGCAAGTGGAGAAAACACTGGTTATGATGCTGTTTGCCAAAGTTTTTCTTTCCTGTTGGGCTATATTGTTTCTTCAGGTAATTAGAGAAGGCAAAATTCAATGCAGAGAAGAAAGCATCACAAGACATCTCCCCTGCTCTCTGTCCTGCCCATACAGCACAAGCTATTCCTTTTTAGGGCATCCTAGTTTTGTGTTCTGGGTATTTTTAAAATTTTGTTTTATTCCTCTTTCTTTTCTCTGAGTGAAAAATCTTACTTTAGTAACACTACAGAGTATTTAACTGTGAGCAGTATCAGCTGCCAGCAGTATCTCAGGCTGTAATGAAGTGATATAGAACTGAGAGAGTGAGGGAAAGGCAATTTTTAAATTGAACTTACTAGGGGAAAAAAAGCTATAAAGAGGCAAGAAAAATTAATACACTAAAGGTATAAGCAAGGAAGCACTGATCTCTTCTCTCTGGTGACCAGTGACAGGACTTAAGGAAGCAGCATGAAGCTGAGCCAGGGGAGGTTTAGGTTAGATACTAGGAAAAGGTTCTTCACTCAGAGTATGGTCAAGCACTGGAACAGACACTCCAGGAAAGTGGTGACAGCATCAAGCCTGGCAGAGTTTAAGAGGTGTTTGGACAATGCTATCAGGCACAGGGTGTGACTCGGGGTGTCCTGTGCAGAGCCAGGAGTTGGGCTTGATAATCCTGATTGGTCCCTTCCAACTCAGCATATTCTATGATTCTATGACAAGAGGAAATGGTTTCAAGCTGTGCCAGGGGAAGTTTAGATTGATTATTAAGAAAATTTTCTTCACTGAGAGGCTTGTCAAGAATTGGAACAGGCTGCCCGGGGAACTGGTGGAGTCACCAGTCTTGAAGGAATTTAAAAGACACATAGATGTGGCACTTGGGTATGTGGTTTAGGCATGGAATTGGCAGCCCTGATTTAATGGTTTGACTTGATGATCTCAGAAGCCTTTTCCAGTCTAAATGAATTGATGAGTCTATGTGGTGGTATAAAGAACACTGGAATTTGCTGGCTTGCAGCTGAGGCTCCCTATTGCTTCTGATATTAGTTTATTCTTGGTAACATACTTATTAAAAAATGAAAAGCACCATGCTGAGGCAGAAATTTAAAGAAAGCTGGAAGGATCATAAAGTGCTGGATGGATTCTTGCCACTCAAATTACATATGGGTAACAGTAGACAGTGGGTAGGATGCAACAATGGACTTTTCACATAAATGAATACCATACCAGAATGTTGAATGGTGGGAACACTACTCCCATTAAGCAGTAGGAACAGTTTCTTGCTGTTTTGGGCAAAAAGGTTTTATGTAATTAGAGTTCTAATTAGAAATGCCAGACCTAATGTTCTATTGCCTACTTTGGTTTGAGGGCTATAGGAAAATACTAACTTCTGACAGAAGTTTACATCTACTAATTAATTGTGAAAAGATTTGGATGAAAAGCAGAGCCTCAATCTTTCAGTAAAATGAAAAGCAATTAAAAGAAAAAGCAAGCCATTATGCTATTAATTTCTCTCAATGATTTGTGCCATAACTGTGTTGCTATCACTGACAATATTTCCTTTTTAGCAGCATTGAGCCTGACATTTATTTATTCTATCATCCCTGAACATAGTTCTGTCACAAGAAATCTGAAATGTTGGAATAAGTCGTGTTATAATGATAAAAGTAAGACTTGGATCCCAACTGACCAATATTTCTGTCCATCTTTTTGCAAATGATCCAAAGTGGTTAGAAAAGACAGATTTGGGAATTACTTTTTTGGGCAAACATTCACAAATTTGCCTTTTCCTCTTGAATCAGTAGCTCCTACTGATGATTACAGAAATTAGTTAATACACACTGACTTACAAAACTCCCACAAGTTAGTTGTGCAGTGGAGAGTGAAACCTTTTCCTTCCCCTTCCACAAAAACACACAGACATGTATCAGCTAGGCTTGAAACAAACTTGAAAGCGAGGCTAAGTTGCCTGATGCCTCTTTATTGTTTATTTATTATTTAATTCAATGAAATGATGGATCATTATAGTAAGGGAACCAGCACTCCTAAAATACCTCTAACCTTCTGGGGGAGCCTGTTTCTCTCAGCTGATAGGGAAGGGAACCTTGGGAAATTACTCTCCATAATTAGGCAGGGTGGGAATTTAAAACTAATTACAAGTCAGAGCATATGTGATAATCTAACCACTGAGAATTGCACTGGGGCAAGAGTTCTGTCCACCTAACTTTTGGCTTTATCCATCTGTAACAGTAGTCCTATACTGTATATAGATCATACTATTGCATTCTTTTACTAGAAGTTAGAGAGACCTACGGTGACAGTGGAAGCACATTTCTTTAGCTGTGACCTGTATCTTAAACAGCTACATCTAGTTACACCCTTACTGGGAAAAAAAAAGTGCAAAATTAATTAGCTATATATATTTGATTATTAGGGTACAACCTTAAGCAATAAGCCAGTATAGGTAAGGCAAATATTTTACTTAAACCTATACACTAAATTCAGTAAGGAAATTAATTTTGATAATTTTATTTGACCAATTCTTGGAATTCTTTCCTCCAACAGTAGCATACAACTGTTCTAAAAATTAGTCCTGGAGGGTAAGCCTTGCACAAGACTTTCCACAAGAAAATTTGACCAGCCCTTTTCTCCTCCTGAGAGGCAAGGATGTGGGACATAGATACAACCTCAAGTTTTGCCTTAGTTCAAGTAAACATTTAAACTTGCTGATGTTGAAACATGACCTGTTCCCCTGCAGGGGTACTTCGCAGTTTGCAAGTCTTTTGCAGCTTCATATTGTTACAGAGAGTGTAATGTGTATAATAATTAATTCATGCAAATATGGCTGTCTAGGAGGTTGCACAAAGAGCTGGGGGCCTCTTAGGCATCTCCTAGGGTGAACACCTCACCTCAGGTGAAGCAGGCAGTTGAATTCACCGGGCTGTCTTTGGTTTAATTTTCCTCCTTTATCAAACTGACATTCATTGTAATGTAATGCTGGACTTTGCTGAGAACAGTAAATGATCCATATGGAGGAAAGAGATCAGAACAAAAGACTGATATCTGGGCTGTCTTACTGCATATGCAGAACATTTAATGTTTTTATTTTTATTACCAGCATGGTTGCTTGTGATGAGTTTAATTTTCCATCTAGTACTTTTTTGGCATAGTTCCACTTGCAGAAGTGAAATGACATATCCATCTATCTTTTTAGTTCCTGGTGATAAAAGCACAATAAAAAAAGCAAATCTTAAGTTAGTTTTCTGTCATGAACAGAAATAAATCATAACTAAATCTTAACCCCTCCTTCTCCTCCCGCCAAAAGTCCTGTACTCAAACAAACATTTCTTACAGGTTTCCTGCTAGTTTTAAAATAATAGTCTAGTTTCTTTTCCCAGTTTTTCAGCTTTTATATTTAAAATCGTTTTACTGTAATGAGCTATACTAGCTGTTTCATAATGTATAATTTTACTGTAAAATATTGATTTGGAAAAGAAATACCCAGAGAAATACTCAAACTTGTGGTAGGCAGATATTCACCTGGTTAGCCATTACTAATCTAAAAGTAGGCTAATCCCAATTAAATTCTCTTTGTACCTGTGTTTGTGCCCCAAAGCAGAGTTTGAAACCTGACTTTCCTTTACATCGCTGGTTGTTGTGCAATAGTTTAGACATTTGAATGCTTCTCTGAGCTGGCATTCTGAATAGAGTGCATGAGAATTTGCAGATTCCCATGTCAGTCAAATCATTAACTGCTGAGATGCCTTTAGAAACCCCACATTTCATAATATTTCCTTTGTTGACTGCTCCAGTGACAGAAACTTATTAAACAGAAGAGCAATGAAAAACAAATACTGAATAATCTTATTTATACATGAGTTTTTCTATATGTGGAGATACTGGCATTTATGAAGTAGAGTAACTCCCAAACATTTATGCATTTGTCCAAAGCTTTGTTTACAAATATTTGCCTTGTATTGCTCCATTAGCCTTGAGAGCAGATTTCAAATATCTAAAGTTAATAGCTCTCACACAGTCCTCATTGCGCTGTTGAAGTGACACTGGAATCTGCTGTGTCCACTTTGTGAGCTGCACAAAGGCAAGCTGACAGCCTCTGTTGGATGGCAGAGGAAAGAATTTGTGGCTTCATGGAGAGGCTGAACTGCTCTGTTGTCTTTAAAGATGCTTGTTCTGAACAGCAAGGCACAGTGGCCATACCTATGAGGCTGGTAGACAGTTGTGAAGACCTTTTCATCTGATACACTTCACACAAAGTAAATTCATTATGAAAGGATTAAGCAGCTTAGGTATCATCCCCTTCACAGCTGCTTCTTTCCCTGAAGAGGTGCCAGGAAAAGGTTGTTTTTCGTGAGGGTATTTTGTATGAATGGTATGCACAGAGTGGTCACACCCTGTGGACAACAAGAATTTTAAAACATTTGTGGCACCAGGATTGCCTTTCTTCCATAAGTCCCTCTAAACTTGGCAGAGCTGGTGCTCCTCTAAGGAAGAAGAGTTTCAATCACCTCATTTTTCGTGTAATAGGCTTTTTCATTTTTCATGAGGAAGGATATCCTCTTAAGGGAGTTTTGAAACTCTGTGGGTATTTTACTGAACACATGCATAAAATAAGGTAGGCTGAGCAGAGAATAGCCCAAATTCCTAATTTGTATGGTGTTGCATCCACTGAGAGAAACTTGAAAATGAGTTTGTTTTTCTTTTTAACATTTGCTTTGATTTCTGGCATGTTCTGTGTTACTAAGGATCACACAGAGTGCAGCTGAGTGGGGCTTAGTTGCTGTCTGGGGTTAAAACAAAACAGATCTTAATTAATTCTAGGTTGATCACATCTACATGTCTGACTCACAGACAGTATCTAACTTCAGAGTAGCTATGACTGGACTGAAGTACTGGCATTGAGAATACTTTGGTACAAACCTTTGACATTTCTTTGGTAGATGCAACTAAGGGCTGAGCTGTTGCTAGCACAAGGTTCTGTGAATTGTGACTAAGAGGATGCCTTGCCTTTCCAAATTGACAGTGTCAAAAATTCTTACTTATTACCTCTGAGTGAAGTGCTGTATGCCATAACATTAGATTAGCTATTGGACTAGGTCAGGAAGTTTGGATTAAGTCCCTGCCTATGGGACTGTTGCTTTTCTTCATTTTTGGAAAGCTCCTTCTCCAAGTAACAAGGCAAATTAAATCAAAATTGTTTTGATTAAGTACTTTAGTAGAAAACCAAAGAAAAAAGGAATATTAAAATTGTGAATGTTTCACAGTATAAAATAATCTTTCCAATGAATACTTGATAGGAGTGAAGAACAGCCCCCATAATATGTGGCAGACATAATTGGAGAAATGTAAATTATGTACTTATAAATTTCATAATATTATCTACTCTTGGTAATAAATCTGAGGTTTTGGTAATAATTTATGTCAGTTCTCTGTGATATGCAAAGGAACAATTTTCTCAGAACTCTGTGCTTATTTATTGGGTTTTACACATGATATAAAAGCTTTGTGAGCAATATTTTCATCTATTTCCCTTGTGTCTCTGAAATTGTAAATGATTATAGGTTTTTTTCTGTGATGCTACAAAGTTGATGTCAACATTTGCAGTGATTCTTACTGAATGTCTGGAACTTGTGCTGTCTAACAAGCTCCTGGCTAGTTTTTTTCTGAACAGCCTTGGAAAACTTTTTTTTTTGCCTGAACAGCAGCAAAATCAGGATAATATTTTTGTTCTCAAACTCTCAAAGAAAGTTTCCAACCTGAAGTGTGGCCAGGGTGAAACTGTGGTATGACTAAAGCCCACTCTCTTGAGGCCTTATAAACAGCAGGCCAAAACGAGACCCTTTGAGCTCTCCTGGCCCACAGCAGGCTTCGACCAGCAACCTCCCTCTGAGTGGGGCTTCTCAGGACCAGTGAGCTCTGGAGTTTTCTGTGCTCACAGGATTGATGAATGATGACAATGGATCCTGGGCTGATACCTCCACTCCTTGAGGGTAGACCCTTCACCTGTTGATTGGGCCCATTCCTTCAAAAAGTCTTCCTAGAGAGCCCACTGAACTTCTGTTCTTGGCTTAGATCAAAGAAAGGCTTGAGCAAGCTTTAGGCATGAATGTTGAAACAGGCCCTTTAAAGGAAAAAAGAAGAAATAGCAATAAAAAGAGAGTGGGCAATTTCCTCATGGTCAGCATGTCTTTGTAGGGAAAAAGTATAAGGACACCAGGTATTGTGATACCTCTGTACTTTGCCATGACAATGAATGTGTCTTTGAGAGTTTATATTGCTTCATAGTGAAGGGAGACCAGATTTTCTGCATGAATCAAGTGGAACTGGCTCTATAAGGTCTGTCCGTTTCTCTCCTATCAAAATAAAAAGGAAGCAAAGAATGGCATCTCCACATAGGAAAGATATAAATTGAAGCAGGGAAGTATTTCTAAAAGTCATTGGAAAAAAAACAAATGGTGAGGAGTTTACACATTTTTCAAAGAGCTTAGCAAGTGAAAAAAGGAGCTTTCTTTGCTTGACAAAATTGAAAAGGCTTTAAACAGCTTGGTTACAAAAGGGCAGGTTTAGCATAGGCAACCTTTCCCATCTGAACACAGAGCAGGATTTATTAATTAGTAATTATTTCTATAAAGGACAGTGTCATGCTGACAGCAGTAATGAAAAATTCATGATGGAGACTTAACATTCTAATCTGCTGGATTACTATAAGGAGGCTGCCAAACTTGGGAGACCAGCCAGTGCTAGGAACACAAACAAATATCATAGTTCCCATAGAAACTGGGATCACCTTGGAGATGATTAATACCAGTCTGACTTAAAATGGGTGTTCCAGAGATATCACTCTTGGCTGATTTAATTATGACCTGGTGTAATATAGCTGAGCATCTCTGAAGAAAAATACTCTTTATTTCTCAGCTTCTTCCTCCTACCCCTTGATGGAAGTCTGAGGAGGATATTATTTTATTTTGTTTCTTTGTTATTAGGTGAGAACAGAAAACCATGTAGGACACATCCCAGAGTCATGCATGTTACCCTGGAACGTAAACAGATATACTGAGGACTATTTGGGATATTTAGAAACTTTATTCTTTTTTTTAGTTTTTGTTTGTTTGTTTGTAGTCTTGTAAAAGCATACATTGCTTATTGCTTATATCTGCAATGTATGCTTTTGCAAGCACTGTCAGGTACTCTGAGCAATATAAACTGTCAAATACAGTTTTCATACTTAAGTGGAGTACATCAGGTGGTGCCAGGAGAATTTTTACAATCCATTACAACAATGGAGCTTTGTGAACAGATTACTAGTCCAAGGTTTTAAAGCGTAGGCAAAAATAAAATGTGTAGGCAAAAATAAAATAAATGAATTTCACAAGAGACTTTGAAAAAAAGGTTAAAAAAAAAAGTAGATCTTTTTAGCATTGTCATCAGAGAATCTAGGTATTCTATGAATAAAGTGCTTGAGTCACCACATCTAACACTTGTGGTGTCATTCAATCTCTGTCTCTCAATGAACAAAAAGTGAGTATCAAATCTTGTATGTTAGCGAGTTTTTCTGAAAGACATAAACCTCCTAAAAGTGCCAGATCTGTAAGAACTTCTACCATTATCATCGAACTAGCATAAAATTCAGTTTTTCTTCATTGCGTTCTTGAGGATCAATTTTTCATGCACATTTCTGATACATGAAAAGTTTAAAATTTAACAGCAATTTGTGAGAGACGACACATTTACCAAAATGAACTCTTCTCTTACATTTACATAAAGCATTATTATTGACAGCAATATTCAATTTGGTTGAAATACTACAACCTTTTCAGTGCTGAAATTTCAACAGTTTTAGGCAAATATTCACAATGGGATTTATTTTTTCTTTTAATGTTGAAAATGCTTCCACACTTATCTGTTTTTAGAATATTGAAAAAAATTTAAATACTTCTCCCCATTCATGAATACAATTAGGGGACATTTCCCCATCCAGAAAGTAAAATAGCTTTGGTTTTCCTCCACTTCTGGATGTGGTCTTATACTTGTCAAGTGAGAAGAGGATGGAGAAATTTTAAAATATAAAAATAGCTATGATGACTTTTAGCTTGTATTCTTCATGAGTGAAGCTTCTGGATAGACCAGATTCTTGGAAACTGTTTGTTCCAGAAAGTAGCAACACCAGAACTGCAAATGCTAACTGTCCCAATGAGAGTAGCAATGGAAAAGTAATAGAAAACTAATCTAACTGTACCAACAGCTCTGTAATGGCCTCAAAGGGAAAAAGAGAAAGTGCAGATGAATCAGAAGCAACATCAGATTTGGAAGTTGAGTTTTAAAAGTAAGTGGTTGTAGCATACAAAGGAAAAATGGAAGGATATGAAAGGGTATGCAAAGAGAAAGACTAAGAAAGCCTAAAAATAATTAATTAAAAGGTATCTGAACTATTAACAGGAACACAAAATACTTTTTCTAGGTATTCAACAGCGGAGGGATGATATTAATTGGTGAAGGAAAGAAGTCTGAAGTGGTTGATATATTTTTGAAAGTTTCACTATAAACCATCAACTTCTATAAATAGTGTGGTAGTTAAAAGAGCACAAAGCCAGGCTAGATTTTGGATAAAAAGTTCAGGTCCTTGGGTTAGTTTCTGTAAGATATTTTCAAATTGTTCAGCAATTCTTGGATGAGTTATAAAAGCCTGAGAGCAGAAGAAGGCTAGTTCAGGACAGAGAGTGGTGATATGAAGAACTCTGGCTCTTGGGTAGGTTTGTGAAAGGAGGGATAAGTCTAGACATACTATAGTTGAAAAATAAGAGCCAGCGTTTTGGCTCTGGTCAACTAAATATCTTGAAAATTCTGGAATAAATAAGCAAAGCGTGTGTGAAAATTAGCAGATATGAGGAAAAAAAGGATTTTTCAAGAACAAATCACATCAGACTGCTAGGACAAGAAAACATGCTTTTCAAATGGGGGAAGAGTGGTAGATATCTTATATGGACTGAAATAGTTTCATTACATGCTCATACAACCCATCCAAGAAAATACATGGTCACTGAAATTAATAGACAGCTGTACAAGAAAACAGGAGCAAGTGTATGCTGCATGTCTATGGTTGTGAAACATGAAGTCCAGTTAAAATGAACCCAGCAGCGAGAATTCTCATCAGAAAAGACTGAAAGCATGAATGGAATAAAAAGCAACTGGTTAAACTGAAGCAAGTATGATATGTATTAAAATTAAAAGAATGACTAGAAATCTGCATAGAAAATAGATATCCAAAACCAGTGCTCCTCCAAGTTTTTGAAAATTTGAGTTCTTACTGGATCATTTGCTCTCATGCGATGCTTTGCATTGAAGATATTCTTTCCCTCCAGGAAGAATTACCATAATGTTTATAATCAGCTGCTTTCTTCTTGTGAGGGGTTACAACCAAGGGTCACAACCCGTTCTCACTTTCAGGTGAAAAATTCTGCTGCTCACTTCTTTGTGGTCTTCTTGGTGCCTTTTCATGAATTCCCCCCTTTCCTCCCTGCCACTGTTTCCAAGGGACACTATTCAAAGGTTTTCAGCAGAGTGTGATTTTAAGAAAAGGATACTTAATTTTTGTCATGAATGATGTTGGTGTACCAGTTTATACTGCAGAGCAGGAGGATGGATGGCACTGTCACCGAAAACCCATTCCACATCTATTTTTCTGTAGTTCCCCGTGAACAAGATGAACTGGTTGATGTAATTCTTCATTAAACTAGAAAGCTCACTGATGAATAAGTAAACACTTATCTTAGGAAGGGTTGTAGGTCCCTGATTTGTCTCTTTCTTCTACCTGTCAATTTTTAAATTTAATTCTATCTAAAAATGCTGGATTCTCTGGAAGAGAATAGGACTGGTTTCTTCCTTTACTAAAGAATTTTTTAAGTTCATAAATTTCATTTTTATCAGGTACCCTAGCTTTTGCCAAGACTTTCAACTACCAAAATATTTTATGACAAGAATGAAGATTGGATTTTTTCAAGAGAATAAAGTACCTATCCTGAATTTTTTGATGAATGTCTACATATTATTATGACTCATAATAGATTGCATCTACCTACATGTTTTCCACAAATACAACCATTGGGCTAATTTTGCAGGTGGGCATGGCTGAAGGGAGTGGTAGATCACTTCTGATTGCCTTTTTATATACACTGGTCTTACTGATTTATTTCAGTGGAGTTGCTCTGATGCGAACTAGAATGTTAAGCCAGCTGTGTGCTCCATATCTGGTGCTATATTCGAGATTGATTTTGCTAATTTAAGATCTCTAAGCATAATTTAAGGCTTGACATTTATTCTTCATGTGCTCACATTTTCTTAGCTATGTAATGAACAGATAGGATCCCAAACTGAGGCATGGATGTGCTGCAGTGGTTTGTTGTAGGTGTAGAGTCAGAGGACCTCTACACAAGAGCCTGCTTTTCTTCTTTCAGCTTCCACTAGGACAAGTCACAGATTTTGTAGCTTTACGAAGGCCAAAGCATCCTCTCCTCCCTCCAAAATCTGGGGAAGTCTATCTCCAGCACAGAGAATGCTTTAGAAATTCTTCTTCCCTTTTGTATGATGGAAAGAACACTCCCTTCACTTTCCCCTCTGTGTTTTTAAAAGTCATGTTATTTATTGTCATAACAGCCTTGCTAAATGTTTTCCTTGAGGATATAGAGACAGCACAAAGGATGTACTCAGTGTTGCAAATGAGTTTCTGAGTAGAAATTCAGAAATGCAATTCCAAAACTATTTCTGACTAGGGAGCATGGTACCTTTTGACACCTGTGTCCTAAATTCATCCCAAGATTCTTGTCTGAATCTAAGCACAGCCTGGATCCTTGTTACCACTTACATTTTTGTGCATGTTTAACTTTGCTGATGAGAATAGCTTCATTGGTCTCAGCAGGGCCACTTGTGGCAGAAAATTAAGCACATGCATAAACATTTCTAAGTTTGCTACAATTTATGCTCTTCTCAATAGTGCATGTACAGCAAATAGTGGCTTGTCTAAGAGTCTAATGGTGACATGACTCACTTTGTCAAAATAAGAAATAACAAAATTTTGGTCATAATTTACATGCAAAATGTCAAAACATAGACAGTTTTATCATTTAATCAACAGAGATTAAACTAGATCAAAAGTGGAGTTCTCCAAACATTATGTCAACAAAATTCCTGTCATGACCCTCTGCCATTGATCTCACACAGAGATCAATTTTTGGGAAGCTGGTACATGTATATAATGTCAATGCTTCAAAGGCTTGTGTTCATTCATTTGTACTTTAATATATTACTAGAGAAGCATCTTCTCTATTTTCTCCATGCCTTGAGTGACATGAATCTGTTTGCTTGTCTTCTGTAGTATTTTTGTGAATAATTATGCTACATACTGGAAATGCCATAGAAAAATTCAGCAATCTGCTCATATGTTCCTGACAGCTCCCTTGCTGAGTAATGGGATAATACTATATTGATAGTAATTCAAATTATATAACTAATGGATACATAATATACTAAAGATAAATCAAGCCTTTGTGCAATGTTCTGTGTTTCCTAATGCCATCCTAGAACTCTTATCAATGACTAATATATAACAAAAAGCAATTTGTTGGATTCTGTGTACTATTTTGAAAACCGGGAGGGAAACTGCTTAAAGAAATACAACCATATGTCAATATGAGAATATGTTCTAAAGGCTGATAAACTTTCTCGATAGAAATATGATTTATAAACTGAAAGTTGAATGAATCTTCTCTCTTCCAAGAATGCCATCAGCAGATGCTTCAAATGGTCCAAAGAGCATTCCTCAGCTATTTTCAAGTTTCTATAGAGTTTAAATAGATTTTGTGGTCCGCCCGGGAGAAACCTCAGTGGCTTTAATAAAAATAAGCTGTACTGAGGCAGATGTCAGTGCTCAAACTATTGTTTCTACACGATGATGTTTTATCAACAGATCACTTGGGTGCAGAAAGAATTTGTTCGTATTTTCTTTTCTTGATGAAAATTATTTCCTCACAGTTCTTTCCATTCTTTTGTGTCCTGATACTGTCTTACATAATATTTTTTATTCACTGATAGAGCTGATAAGAACTAGAAGTAATTGGCTGAGCATGTCTAAATGTGTGTATTCAACTGGCTGAAATTTAAACACTATTTTATTTTCCTAGGGTAACTTTTATCTGTCGCCCTGGTTTTACAGGGCCCCATAAGTTGTAACACTGTAGCTGTAGTTTCCCATGCTTGTTCTGTAAACATGGTCCTTGTTTTCCTTAACCAACTAGGATTGTTTTGCACTTGTGGAATTGTTTTTCATTCCTTTCCCTGGAGTGGAGAAAGATGATTGACCATGTCTTTGTCCTGTAAACCTTCAGGGGTGTTGACCCCTTTCACCAATCTTTGACTGTCCTTAGAAACCTATAAAAATAGGTAAATAAAGAAGGGCAGGACTTTTGGTCGGTCCTGCCTAGTAAAACCACTGCTACTCTGTGACCCGCGTGTTTCTTCTGTTGCTAACTAACCAACATTTATCCATGTCAGAATTGAACTTTAACAAATCTCCATGAAGCCACAGTCAAGTAAAAAAATATTATCATGCCTATAATACCTACCCAGGAGCAGAATAATAATCATATGAGTGAGGGGTTGAAGACCTGCTTTGCAGAAGAAATGGCTGCATGTGGTGTCAGGCATATCTGGTGGTATTCCACTGTGAATCAGTGCCACAGCAGAAAGCAGAACCCATTACTCCTCTGTCTGACTTCCTGATTTGCTCACATTTTACTCATTTGACTTCTAGTTTAGGACAGAAAATAAAAATACACTGGGCATCTTATTGATCCATTTCTATGTACATACAATCTAGTTTCAGGCCAGGGTTTTCATCACGTATTCCTTCTTCTGGAGACACATAATGTTAACTTCTGCTGCTTAAAACCCAACAATGCATTCCCAGTACTAGATTTACAATAATCATTGTACACTCTAACAAATGATTTTATGAGTGAAAGCACATTTAGAAGGAAGAAGATGAAGAAAAATGGCCACTTTTTCCAATTACAGAGCTCCTAAGATAGGAATTCTCTTAAGCTGCCAGGAAGATTATTTTCCTTCTGTATGTACAGACTTCACTTGCAAAAATTTGAGTGATTATGGATTTCAGCAGGGAAGTATGTGTTTCACACTGCATTGTTACTTTCATCACACATAAAACCTCATGGAAACTTTGGTGCTGATGATAAGAAGCCCCATTTTAGGAGGGCTAATAAGACTTTGGAGATGTTAAGGCTATATGCATTATTCATACACTATGAATGGAAAGCACTGAAGTCCATTGTGGAAGCCTTGGAGGCTCTAATAGATGGTTAAATATTTTACACAGCACTCATAGGGTTGGCAGTGTCAAGTGAAATCCATATATTTTCACAAAGTTGTGACACTAATATTATAACACAGGGGTGCAACAGCAGGTTTCTTAACAATGACTGCTTTAGTGTTTGGATTTCTACTCCCTATGCCTGGTTCCCTAGATCAGCAGTGGCAGTTCTGAGCGTATTTGATTCTTTCTCTTCACACATCTCCTGCTGCTCATTGACCTTAATGGTCCTTAGAGAGGAAAGTGTCCTGAATTTCTCTACTGGAAGAAATAATTGATGACCATGAAAACTGACAGAACTTAATACTTCACAGGAGACACTTGAAAAGTTCAGGAATAGTATCTTTTAAAAACTGCTTAATAAAAATACCTGATGAGAATCAGGTTGGCTTTGCATTTTCTAGACAAAACTTATTTGACTCATCTTTACCCAAGGGTTTACCAATAGTTTAAAACAAATCGGTAATCTAAATCTAGGTTCACATTCTCCATACAGTCCCACCTCAGAACTGCAATGAGTAAAGAGAAAATTCATCTCAACTCACCCCATTGTAACTGTTGTTTTTATTTGCAGGTCTTTGACAAAGGAGTGATTAGTCACTACACTTTTGTGCTTTAAAGGAAAGGTGCTGGAATTCATTTTACTCTTTCCTGGGAGAAATGTGCTTTTTGCTATGATAATAATCCAGGGAGTAATAATACCATATACTGCTCCATAAGGTAGTCTATTCTGCTTCTAAATTATGTAACAGATTTCCAGAACACACTTCAATACTCTTTTCCTACTCTTTTAAATCAGCATATATTCTGATCCTGATTCTGATAAAAGGGCACATTTTAAATCACCAAGTGGAGCTTTGAAGATCAATGTAAACTATTTGATAATGGTCATTCAGCTGTATTTTTCATAGCTAGTGACATAATACCATAATAAATGTCTTCAGGGAGTGGGATTTGATTTGGTGTGCTGCAACTAGTTTAGGCTACCATTGCAGGAGATATCTGCGGCTTTAAGCCAATATTTTAAGGTACTTAGACCATGAAAACCAGAAGCTGATGGAATTGAGACACCCGACTTCAAATCCTGCAGTTAGTAACTCCGTTGTTGTTCGACCTCAAGGCTCTTTTCATTCCTCGCTGGAGAGAGTGCAGACTTCAGAAAAGTCTGAAGAACAAAATTTAGAAAGTCTTTAACTCCTTCTCACTTCTATCCAGACTGGCAAAACCAAAGTTGTCTAGGGACCAGGTCAGGGGAACAGGATGTGGTGGGTTGGTCCCTGGCTGTGCCCTGCCTGGCTGCCCTCAGTCAGGGAGAGGGGCAGGATGGGGGCAGCTAGGGGCAGCCTCAGTCTCAGCCATCATTGTTCAGTAGTAGTCTGCTGTTTTTCTACTATGTTTGTGTCACTTCTTTTACATCCTCCTTTTCTGTTTGCATCTCTCTTGCTGCATGGGATCTAGTAGCTTTCCTCAAAGACAAAGTTGACAGAGTACCTGTCCTTCCTCTTGTCTAATCCTTTTGCTGAATTCCCCTCCTACAGCTCTCTTCTCTCACTTTCTAGTATACGCAGGGATGGAGGTTTCTGGGCTGCTTTCATTTGCTTTCCTCATCTTCATTTGAACAAATCATTTTCAGCTCCCCTTTACTACTCATGGCTATTTCTTTGGACACTTTTTGCCCACAAGTCAAATCTAAGTAAAATTGATGAGTGAGTCTGTTTCTCCCTTCTGATTGTTCTGCTCTTCTCTGTTTCACGTATCAGCTCCTTGACTGTGCTGTGCACTGCTGTCCCGGCCCTCTCACATCTCCATTTGGCTTCCATGTCTTTCTGCTTTCATTAATCATTATAAAATTTTTCTTGAACAGAGTGGGACATCACAGTTCTCATTCAGTACTCTGGTGGTTTCACCAGTGGTTCGATTCTTGGTGTACTAAAACCACTCTCTTCTGTGGTAAATATTTTCTCTTATGACCTGTATATTACCTCATACTCGAAGCCTGGTTGTCACAGGTCAAGGATCCTCCTTTTCATACATTTGCAAACTATTTGACCCAATGGGATCATCTTCTGCTCTTCATGAGAGCTCCTGAGAGCTGCAGAAGCACAGAATTAACTGGACCATGTTAGCTTTTTGCTTGGCATGGCCTGGGGAGGCAGATTCCATCTCTGAGATTTTCTCTTATGGTTGTAGGAAGTTGCTGCTGCAATGTTTCCCAAGATCTGGACCTGGAACTAGGCAAATGTTTTTGCAACTGAAATCCTTAAACAACCATTAGCTACACTACACTCTCAGTAGTCGTAGCTACTTTCTTTGAACTCCTCCAGATTAAACCAAACCTAATTTACAAGAAACTTTTCAGGTTGTTTGCTCATTACTGAAGAATTAGTTCCTTTTGAAATTTTGACAATGAGGATTCAAAGTAACTAAACAGTGCTGTGATTTTTGAAACAGTGCTTGTCCTTGTATTGATCATACAATAGAACAAAGTGTGTCTAAGCCTTAGCTCATTATGAAAGTCTCTGAAACTCTGGAATTTATTACTCCCATGTTGGCTAATTAGTTTGTATGTAAAATTTTAGCTTTCATTACTGTCTTCTTAGACACTAAAGTTTGCCTTACCACAACAACCATATTAAGTGGATTTTGTAAAGCTTGACTACAAACAGAGCATTTTCTGATTTTATGCCTCTCTGTTTAAACTTTTGCTCAGCACTGCGTGTTATTTTACCAGCATTTTTTCTAGAACTGTAGCCAACTCCAGGCCATTATTTGAAGCCATTTACTTTTTCAGCTGCGTGTAGTTAAAGTACACAAAGGAAAGAGAAGCAGGGTTCCAGTGAGAGCTGTTTCTAAATGGTTTGCAAGGCTTTGAAGGCAGGTGCCTCCTGTGAACTGCTGTCTGAAGGGCATCTGAGAGGGTGGCAGATATATACAGCCTTCCTGCATAATTTCTAGCTCTACTTCTTCTCTTGGTTCCTTCTCCTGTTTACTTACCTCACTGGATCGATGAAACTCAGAAAACAGTTATGACAGACCTGAGTGCTTGCAGCCTCCTCCCAGCTCTAGTGGTTATTACAACAGGAATTTAAAAATAATTCAACCACCTGCAGGCCACTTTCTGCAGCATTTGCATTTTCAACACACCATGTCTGATTCTTCCCATCTTCATAATTATTGGTCCTGCAGCCATTTAATTTTAAAAGTAAAAAGCTTTAATCTGAGCTTTTTAATTATGCTGGGAGTCAGTTAGCAGTGGGTGTCAGGATTGAATCTGCTCCATCTTCTCATGGCTATTTGAGAAAAGAAACTGTTCCTCTGGCAGCAACATCTTTAGGCATGTGGGTATTCCAGCTGCAAGTACCAGCTTCTCCATGCCTGCGCTTGCCACTGTGGGGAAACGAGAATATTTCCACTTGCTGGAACAAAACGGAAAGAAGTACACATTTTTCTTTTTGGTTCGAAAGAATATAAAACTTAGCTCAGTTTCTCTTTTTCTTCTATGAATAGGCCACGACATTTACTGTACCAGCAACGATTATGCTTTGGCCTTGCATTTAAACAAACTTACTAATGAAAACTGTAGTTATATTTTTCTAACATTCAAGTGGTTTATTCTTACAGACAGAGTGAAATCGGGAAAAGAATGATGAAAACTAATTATGGAGTTTGGTTAATAACTGACCTAATGAAACATCAAAGTACTATAGTTAGCAAAAATGTTAAGTATATGCCAGTCTTAAACAATTTCTGGCATTAATCCAGTCTAAAGTAAAGATTCTCATTAGTGGGCTTTATGGTGTGGTAGATCTCATCTTAAATAGAAATTAACTAACATTATTTTGTGAAAAACTTTTACTGATGCATCTTCTGATGAGAGTTTGACTCTGATCTCTTAAAAATAAAATTATTTCTGTCTTGAGAAATGGCTGACTTACAAGAAAAACAATATGCTTATAAATAAACGGTTGAAGAAATCTCATTTGAACTGAGGGACCACTATCACTGTGTGTGTTTGTAGCATCTGAGGTAACAAATCCCTAGTGCTGAACAGGAACCTGCAAACACTATTAATATTAATTCTATTAATAACAGAAAAATCTACACCATCCTTAGAAAGAAGCTCTAATCCTATCACTGTCAATATGTGTGTAATTCAGAGATTAAAACATTAATTCTTTGCTATTCAAATGATCTGTTGCATTCATTGTGTCAAACCATGTCCTGTTTCTCATGGGATGACTTTAGTGACTTGTTCCTTTTCCTGCCTGATGAACTGTAAGGTCTTGTAACATAATTGTATCCTACTTTGAATTTTATTTTTTTTAAATCAGTTGAAACCTTTCAGTTTTAACATCATGTTCAGGGAAGAAACTATGCAATTCCTAGCCAAATGTGTTCTTTATGTAATTAAGTTGGTAAAACAAGACTTCATAAACAGAATCACACTGAGAACAATTTCTGTTCAGAATTATACAGAATTTTACCCAGGATGTTTTGCTTCTGCAAAGTGATATGCGTACACTTTATTTATATGAATTGTGATTAGAAAGTGTGGTTTTTCTAATTCGTAGAAATGTTTCACCAGCACCAAGCTGGAAGTGCTGCATCCTGTGTTATGCCACGTACTAAATTAACTGTTTCTTAATTTACACTGAGTAGACAAATCTGTTTTGTCCAAGGCTTTCACTTTCCTGATTTGCCAGCTAAATTATCTCTACATTTTCCCTTGCTACTATAAACTGACCACAAATACATGGCTAATTTCTCAACAGAAAGCCTCTCAGAGCTAACTAAGTGACTTGAAACATTTCTTTTCTACTCCCACAGACAATAGATGCAATGCATGTAAAATTAAAAGGGTGCTTATATAGTCACCTATCAGAATCTGAAATCTAATGGAGCAAGACTGAGGGCTAAGGTGCTTGCTGCAAGCTGAGCTGTTTCATTTCAGGCCCAATTTTTTCTGAGTTAATATTTAATTTTCTATTTTAGGCACTATCATCATAACAAGCTACAGGTATGTGTTTTCAGGGTGAGGATGGATGCAGGTGTTTTACAGTGTTTTTTTGTTTCTCAGTAAAACTGTCAAGATTGTCCTGAAACATTCTTGTTGCATAGGCAATTCTCTTTGATATCAAGCAAACTATGGGCTTAATAAGTGCTACAAACTGTCATTCTGTCCAACTCAGGCAATAGCTGGACCCAGGAAAAACATAGAAGTGAACTTGATTTTTATTTTGTTTTCACTGGAATCATTGTTGATGCAGTCCAATATGTCTAGCTGTCTTTTCTATAAATGTATGTTGCTATGGAATATATCTTCTCATACATGGGTGTGCATTTATGTCAAGATGGAGAAAATATAGATTCGAATTTAGTGGTGTTTTCAAAGTTAATTAACCCAAAAATTCCTCTTTGAACAACTGCAATTTCCTTGAACTGAGTACATGGCAAGGCTAAACCAGCAAAATTAAATTCATCACAACAAAATGTACCTTCCATTTCCTTTATTTAATGTGGTTACCAGAAGTCCCTATAAAGCTTATTTTGGTAGTGTCCAGAGTGACAACTGGATGTGTAGGGAGTATACTATTGATATTACATAAACCTGACATGAAATGTTGCTTGGTTTGGGAAGGAATTTTTTTACACCTATATTTGAGCACAATTAACTGTTGCAACTTTAAGCAAAATGTTTCTGAGGTGTTGTGTCAGGACTTTTCTGAATATTGTTGCTTTGCAGATATGAGAGAGCTTAAGAAAAATACAGATGGCATACAGAGGCATGTTCAATGGCTTTCCCCCTTCATTTTCAGTGGTAGTAAAGGCAGAAGTTTTTAATTATTTATATCCCATTCCTCCTCTCTTGGTTGAGAAGATAAATTAGGTCAAGATGTGAGAATGAAACACTGATTTGATTCAGGAAGAAATAATATTGCAACTGTGCTCTTGTTTGCTCTACACATCAACACACCTCAAGACTTCCCTACACTGGAGTCTTCTTTATAACCTTCCTGGCATCTCAGCACATGTTAAACCTGTTACAGACTCTGAAAATGTCTGTTACATTATATGTCTGTCCGATTTTAGAAAAGGGGATATTCATTCCAAGGATGCTCTCTATGACTTTATCTTCAAAGAAAAAAAATCAACAAAAAGTCTTAAAAAAGAAGCAGTCCTTGGCACTGGGGAAAGTTAAAACACAGCATGACCTGTTGTTTTGATGTTTCCTATCCTAAAAGAGCATGATCCAAAGGCTGCCAAAGTTTGTGAATATGCTTTCTTTATCTTCAGTGCACTTTGACTAGGTTCTAAGTATAGAAAATAGCTACAATATTTTTCATTAAAATAGTTTGTTACTGTGTATTAAGTATCTGAAACACATGCCCAGCACATCCTTTGTCCTAAACACAGTAAAATGCCATATATTCTTGTCTGCTCCAGTGTGAATCCTTTTCAGTCTTAGAGATCTAATTTTCTTGCAGGCTGCTCATTTCAGATTTAGTTGAACAAGGTACCTACAGCCTCCCTTTTCCAGGGATCTGTCTTTCGGAGATGAAGATAAAACTGCATCTTCAGTCTCAACACCGAGAACACTAAAGTGCATCAACATCTAGACAGAACTCAGCCCAGAGGTTTGGTGGGAAGATTGCTTAACGATTAAGGAGGGAGGGGTGTCTGTGAGTCAGATCTTCAAAAGCTCTGTAGGACAAATTTCCCATTGTGGAAATTCCCGGTGTGTTAGTGGAGCCAAACTTCAGTGTATAATTTTCTTTTTGAGCAGGTCACGACTTACAGCTTCTTTGGGTTCAGGCTGTTGCACACCGTAGATACATGTAAAAGCAGAGTATTCCTAGAAGTAACGGACAGGAAATGCCTCAAGAAGAGTTAAAAAACAGAGCAAAAGTTACTTTCTTGAAACACCCTCCCAACCTTTGATACTTTGCAGCTCAGTCTGAGATGATGCCTTTATGTCTAATAGGTGTCAGTGATTTCACTCCCATGTATTTGTTCAGCCACACACAAAACCCAGCTTAGTTCTCTACAAACCCAGATGGGCAAAGTAAACAGTACAATCTACAGAAGGGCAACTCAGGACCCCTCAGAAAGCTTCTCTGTTTACTGATTTGATGCCTTTTTCCTGGTGTTAGGAAATAAAAGCTCAGACACGGTTAGAGGGTTGGGGGTCGTTTACCTCGGTATTTAATAGGATCCCATTCGATGGCTTCTGCCATCCAGGTGGAACGCGTTGCAAAAGCCCGTTCCCCCAGTCAAGGATACAATTAAAGACCTGACACATTAGCATATCTAACTAGAGGGCCCAATAAGGGGCTGGGGTGGGCTAACTTCTAGTTTACAGAATCTGTCCTGCTAGGGGACCTTGAGTGCTTACGACAATAGAATGTTTGGTCTCCCATCTCTACGTAGTTTCTAGGGTGTTTAGTCTCCTGGCCTACTGGACACCAAGAAACCAGGCTAAAGTATCATACCTAAAGCATCACAAATATGCATGCTAATACTTGTGAATACAGGGAAAAAATCCTTCAGGTATCAATTAGTCAAAGGACACTAGGCCTAAACCGAGCATGAATGCATGTTCCTAGCTTTTTCCTAACATCCTGAACTTGACTCCATACCATCAAAATCCACATCAGAGAATAAATAGCAGCTCTGGCTTCTCATGCTCACTTGAAGGCAAAGATCTTTAGGCCTTAGCTCAATGAAAGGATCTGGTGGGAACAAGAACATAAATAACCAGATGAGGTCACTATGAGATGAGATGAGATGAGAAGAGATGGGAAGAGATCTCTCTCTGGTTAGGGGCAATAACTTGAGCATGTCTCTTGGAGAGCATCTAGTGTAAGCAGAAATCCATGAGTGTTCATATGTGATAGAATTTTCCCACCATGATGGCTGTACCTGGAAGAAAAGCAGTGACCAAAATCTACCTGGTAGTTTGATCCTAAGAGGTAAGTATAACAGGAAAAGGGAAAACATATTTTTTGCTGCCCGAAAGATCAAATCTATGTTTTGCTCAGGTACACACTGAACTGTAAAGCTGTTTCTGTGTGAAGAACTGGCCATCCTAGTAGAGCAGAAGTTTGTATGCAATGAATTAAAACAGAACGTCCAATTTCTCTGCTAACAGAGCATAAATCCACTTACTTGACCAGTTCATCTAATGGATATGTGGAAACATCAGTTTTCTTTTTCTCTGATAGACTTTATATTTTCTAAAGCAAAGCATATCACACAATTTTTTTCGGAACAACCTGTGAGGGAAAAATCAAACAAACCATTAATCCAACAGAAGGATGCTGAATGAAAATGTTTCAAAAGCTGAAAATATCTGTTATCTCTCAATACTTAAAAAAAAAGTATTCCAGGGGACTTTGAATCATCCTCCCACAGTACAGCTATTGCAGAACAAATGTTTGTTCATCTTTCCCTTTCAGCTGTTACTATTTTGACTAGTTGCATAGACAATCTGAACAATCACCTGAGCCAAATTTAGTTCAAATGAAGAGGGAGTATGTGATGTGAATGTGAGAAGGCCCAATTTCATTAAACTACCCTTTTTCCAGAGCAATTTTTGTTTCAAAAAGATAAGAATACAAGAGAAAAAGGGGACAAGAAAAGTTCAGCATTTTTCCCTGTGTGGGAAAGGTCCCACCTTCCTCCTGCTGTCACTGATGTTCCCACTTATTCAACAAATAGGACATCCTGTTTTCAAGCTGAAGTGGAGAATAGGGAGGCCTTTTGCCTTTGGCCGAAAGATCCAAATGATGACTACTTGTTCTAAATCAGAGCAGTTACAACTAGGATGAAATTTGTGTTTTACAAGAATAATTTTGCTATGAGGCTCCTGGATTGAGGGGGCAGGGGAGATCCAAGGATGAATAAGTTTGTTTTGAGAATCATCTTTCAAGCAATTTGTACTTGCATAGCTGAGCCTCCCTGTTGCCTTTCTCAGAATGTCTGGCCATATATTGATTAATAATGTTTCACTAATGATTTTGCCCTAATGAAAAACAAAAATCTCCTTGTCTGCCAGGAATGCCACCTCCCAGTCCGCACTTAGGGGTCTGAAACTTCAAGGGAGAAGCACCAAAACCACTGAAATTTATAGGAGTAAACTTATTTCACTCTGGTCTCACTCAAACACTGGGGATTGCTTATGGGCCACTCAGACTTTCTCTGAACTGTGTCTCCAGTGCTGCCACTCCTGATTTCTGCAACTCATATCAGTGTGCATGTATGCAGGAGTTTTCTTCCAGTGTGTTTCTGTGTTTTCTTTCTATTCAATTTGCATGAATAAGAATTTGCTAATGATGCCAAGCCAAAAGCTTCTAAACCTTTATACATCCTCTAAAGGTTCCAAGTCTTTCCTCATTTTTGCTTTTCCCAATGTGTATAAAGGAGACAAAATTGCATTGACCCCAAGGTATTCTGTCTCTATGAAAATGTTCATCTCTTACATGTCTTAATTTTAGAAGTAATCGAAGTAACACTGCTCAAAGCCTCTTTGAAATGCAAAAAGTTCTTTCAACAATATTGTTTTAATAAAAACAGATACTGATACTGATATGCACTAAGAGTCAGTTATGGCAGGTCCAAATGGTTTTTAGAGCACAGACAAGTAATTTAAGTAATAATTTGTGATTGAAGTGGCTTTGAGTAGGATTATCTCACATTTGCAGCTTGCCACTAGTATTAACTGCTCCCTATCACTGCTCTCCTCTGTTTTCTGAAAAGTAATTGTTACTGCTGTCTTCAAGACCAGAATATGTTTAGGTATTGTTGTTTATCATTGTTTTTCTCATTATACATTTTTTATAAGTTTGATATCTGAAGGATTTTAATACAAAGCAAATATATAATTTAAACTGAACTCAAAGATGCTATTCTTGGGATTCCTTCTTTCAAAGCTGCAGTGGGACCCCACTTATTTCCTGGAGGAAAAGCATCCACATGATCAAAACCATCACCACAATTGGCACTAATTGGGAGACCTTGTGGAAGTTTGAACAAAGACCAAGGTTTTAATAAGCAAGGAGTATGAAACACCCCCTCAACACCTTGTGCCTAGCTTCTCCATGGCAGTGTTAGACACATTGTCAGGGCAACTGGTAGAGGTTGCACTGTAATGCTTTCAATAATGAGAAGACTTGTTTCCCTGGAATTGTATTCTGCAACCTTGCACTAAAATCTTCTTTTTCTTAACTCTAAGAGCTGAGAAAAAAAGGCAATGTTATTCTGTCAGAAATAACTCCAATACAGAATTCAGCAGCTACAGTTCATTGGAGACTGCTAATTAAATAATCTATATCACCACTCAGTATTAATTAGCAAGTTTCAACGTCTGTAGACTAAAGAGCCTAATCAAACTTTTAGTCAATTCTGCTGTGATTCTCTTCTGTCCTGAAAACTGCTCAGTGTTTTCCTGCCTATGAATTCTTTCCTTTTCAATTACTTCCCAGTAAAGGATTTTAAACATCAAAATGCAGCAGATGTTTCAGAAGCACAGGAGAACCCACAAGGACGCTCTTCAGCACAAAGCACTCTGTAGGATACAGCCACACAGAGCTCTACTGCATGGGATGTGTGAGTGGATTTATATGGGAAATTATTGCACCTGAAACGTTCTTTTCCCTTTTCCCCAGCATTGAGCATGGCTTCATGTTGCATGAAAGAGGAATGCCATTCCTTCTGTAGAAAGATCAGCCAGTGACAAGATGGAGCACAGCATTTCTAATATTGCCTGAACAGAGCTAAAAGCAGAGTGCAAGTAGAATGCTGCCACCAGCAACCCTCCACTGTGGGGAGGGAGGGCTGACTGGGGACAGTAGGGGAGTATTTAGGCTGCATTTTACAAGAAATAGTGAGTGCAACTGACTGGCTGGGAGATATTGTTGGCTTTGTTGACTGTATAAATTTGCTTTTTTAAGAAGCAAATCGAGCACAAGCTTTTTAAAAGCATGTGTAACTATTCCTGGATTGTTTGTGCATGTGTGGCTAATAGCTCTTGGCAGACAGGAAGGAAGCAGGAGAGACAGAAGATTAAGTCCTGGAGTTCCCAGCCACCACACAACCTGCTGTTCTCATCTCAGGGATGTGGCATCCTCACCTTCTGGAGAAGACAGGGGCTTGTCTCTCTTCAACAACGCTGTCTCCAAGCTCCAAATTTTCCCCCAGATCATATTACTCTCATTTTTGTCTGCAGAGACAGCCTGGCTCTTAGTTATTTGTGTACTCACATAGTATAGATAAAGGCTCTGCTTCCAAAAGTATCTGAATCTAAAAATGCTCCTATACATGAGTAAACACATCCTGGGACAAAAATTACTGAATTGGTAACAAAGCCTGATCATATAAGTAGATCTTTAGTTAAGATACATTAAAGATATTAATAAATTAAGCACTTTTTATTACAGTGATTCTGTCATTGTACCCTATCTAATCACTGTTTCCATTCTGCCAGGGGTGTGTCTGTGTACTTTAACAAATGTGTAATAACAAAACTCATAATAGAACTTTTCCCCCTTAACGATATAAAGAACAATGCATGGAATAAAATCTGATGCTTTTTCCCCCTACACCTACATTCATACCTCCTACATGAGTTGGCTAAAATGGGTGCAGGAGATTTAGCTATCACCAGGTACATTAAACTCCACCACTGTGCTCAGGGCAAGTCACGCTGATTCTCTGGTACTACACATCAGCCTTGCCTAGACTGGTCTGTGAGGGAGATCTGGGAAGGGAAGCAAAGGCACTGGCTTGATATGAAAGAACTATTTATTTATTTATTTATTTTTGCCAGTTTTCCCAGTTTTTTTGTTTTTTCTCTTTCATCCTATGGCATTAGTGCTGGATCTCAATACAGAATCAAGGAAATACTAGCTCTTTGCATCAAATCCAGTCATGCTTGCATTCATGACAGGGTCATAAAGATTGGCAGGACAGTTGAGGTGGCATAGAGGGAGTGATTTCAGAAGAAGAGAGTGAATTCAGACTAGATATAAGAAAGATATTTTTTCTAATGAGGCACTGGAACAGGTTGCCCAGAGAAGCTGTGGATGCCCCATTCCTGGGAGTGTTCAAGGTCAGCTTATATGGGGCCCTGAGCAACCTGATCTGGTTGAAGATGTCCCTGCTCATTGCAGTGGGGTTGGTCTAGGTAGCCTTTAAAGGTCCCTTCTAACCCAGACTATTCAGTGACTCTATGATTTTAATTTTTGCAGCTCTTTGTAGTTGCTCTTAGTTACCTGTAACAGCCATAACAGGGGGTAAGTTTTTTAACTCTGCATTGTCTTTAACAATAACAATCATACATAAAATGTTGTGGTCCTTCTATAGCAATGTAACAATCAACCCAATGAAGTGTAAAATCAATGTTATAAAGCCAGATACCGTTCCAAATGAATCTAATTGCGAAAGTGCTTTCTGCTGATTAAATATAATGTTATTAACTCCTGGGTTGTAGACATACACAAATAAAGATAATGTTGACTCATTACCAATAACAAAGCTTAAGACGTTTGCTTCAAAAATAATTTTTCTATTCCCAAACAGGTCCTTGACTATATCATGTGACTTTATGTAACGAAATCAGATGGAGAAAAACTAGAACTTCTTGAAATCATCCCCTCTTCTTGTGACAGAGATCAGCTAAGAGGCAGAAAGCTGCATCAGTGGAACTCACCTCTCTGGCTGTACCAGTGGGGTACCAGAGAGCCCAACCTTATGCCTCCTGCATGTTGCTGTGTGCAATTGCCAGGCAGCTGACATAAATGATAGTGGGCCTGACACTGCCCTAAGCACTTGCCAAAAGTATCTAAACCTTTTCAGAGCATTCTCACAATCTCCTGGATTATACTTGCACCCTAAAACCATTTCTGTCCTGCCCAGCTCCTCCAGCTCTAATCTCTTTATTGTCAGGCTCTGCAGCAATTCAGTGGTTAGGAATTGTCTTAGCAATGTTCCTCCTGGCCAGTTATCTTCAGTGACATTTTCAGCCTCTTGATACTGGCATATCCAACAGGCTGCCCTCTCTCCTGGCTGTACATATTCTGCTGCTCCCATGCATCTCAGGAGCAATGAGTTTGTTACTAAAAAGCCTATCTTGACTTTTTTCCTAGACAGTTCCACTCTCTGTCTTCTTTTTCTGAAAGAAAGTTATTGAAGTTCAAAAAAATAGAAAGCACTGAACAGAAGAGATTTAATGAAATAGACACCATGCAAACTTTCAGGAAACACAGGAGAACAGATGTTTTTAAGTGAGAGGTGCTCAATCCAAAATTCATTGTACTGTGACCATTGTTTACAGACGTGTGACTTGGCCCTGGTACTGAACATGATCATAAATCTAAATTTTGGAAATCAGGCAAACGGCAGGAATACAGTACAGTACAGTACATATTGTTTTGCACAATATGAAAAGCAGGAAACTTGGATTGTTCTGCAGACCAATGTTCTTCATAGAAAAATGAACTGGATATTATGATTTCAATAGCTATGTTTTAAATAACAAAATAACCAAATAACTAAAAGAAACTATATCCTACTAATAGTTATGAATTCATGCTACTCAGGCAGTACATGGTAATAGCAGGAGCACCAGCTGTTCTGGCTGCCTCCTGCTCTGTGCTCATGGTTGGTGTAAAATCAAACATGCTTCTTTTCCTGTTGGGATGACTGTTGCAGTTTTCCAAGAAATATTTACAATCCCAGGTGCAATTGGAAAACCAGAACAGGTGTCGTGACCATGACAGTAGGACTGCAGATAAGAAGTGGGTGGTTTCCTACAGTTTTGTGCACAGGCAGTTTCTTACCCATATATTAGATGAGGACCTGAGGCAGCAGGTAAACACTGAGCAGCTGTGGTCTTCAAAACAGCAGCCTGTGGAGTGGAGTATTGAAATGCCTGCTTGGAAGATGTGCAGTGTAACACTTCAAGTGGCTGTTCCTTCCAGGAAAATTTGTATTTCCTTGCACTGCTGGTAGAACTTGTAACTTTAGATCATATTCCTGACCCAGAAAAAGAGGTAGAGCTTGTGACAGTACTTGCTGCTGAGATGCAGTAAAACTGGTAACAAACCACATACTGTGGCCTGCAGCCCCTTCAAACTCCAGTTCCTGCATGTAGACTTCCTAGGGCTGTTGGTCTGAAATGTTTGGGAGTGCTTAGGATTTAGCTGTTCTGAGTAAGAACATGCTGATCTGGCTCTAACTCTCTGTGCTGCCAGGAGGGGTGGTTGTATGGGGTACTCTTGATTCATTAAATGCTTATTAAGCTTATGGTCACTTGGTAAATCGTTTCCTCTCCCAGTTATCTTTACTTGTACCCCTCCAGCAGCAGAGCTACAATACAAATATTAACAAGTAGGAAGAAACAGTCTTTTAAGAACACAACTAACTAATTTACTGAGAATGTGTCAGTGAAATTGCTTTCCAAAGCAGGTTAGCAGCTTTGAAAATTCCCAGAGATGCAATGACTGACTTAAATCAGAACTGAAAAGAACATCCTGAGACACATTCAGCACTAGGATTCATTTCCCTCCAGTTCTTCCCTGCAGTTTTTTTTAGATTTTCCAAGAATAAACATATTGTGTTTCTTGTCTTTCAAAGCAGGAAGTGAAGAAAGGATTTGAGGATTTAGTATTGCTCCTATACTAGCTTTAGAATTATGACTATTTGTTCATCTATTAGAAACTTATTTATTCTTTGAAAGGAAAAGAGAATGTTCCCAAGTCAAATTAGACATTCTAATATTCTGCTACTGTTGTAGTGAGTGCTTAAAGATGTCTGGGAAATATACAGTTATTGAAAGTGTTATAAACACATAAATAAAACATTAGTCTGTTTGGTGACAGCTTGCACTTGGTTTTGCAGCCATGTTTGACTGTGGGAATTCCAGGATGATTGGAACAGAAGGAGACATTGATGACTTTTTGTAGTTCTCCACTGAGTACCAAATAAGAGAAATGTAAACATTAAATAGTAAATCAAATGTTGAAAAAAATAAATAAATATGGAACAGATGGGCAAAAGATGCGTCCAGCTGGCTCATGACACTCATTTTTTTCTTATTTGAGTAGTAGCCACATGCAAACTGGGGTGGGTATTGGGCTGAAACTGTATTTTCCAATGTCACACTGCATCCACTTTCTTCCACAGATATTTTAGATAAATCAGAGGAAAAGTTTTCCTAAAAGGATTTCATGCAAGTAGTCAAATAGACAAGGTCTTTCCCACGTCTCACTTGCTTATGAGAAAGTTAAGTGTCAGGGTCCATTGCACCTTGGATGACTCACACATGTCATCATAACCATCATAATTTTGTGGCTGCCCAACTCTCTGCCCCACATCACGAATCTATTGACAGTGCCTGTGTTCTCAGAATCCATGCTCATGTGCTTGCCCTCGGCTTTCAGTGAAGCATTCACATGGACCTCCTCTTGCTACTAGAGCAGGCAAACACACCAGCCAGGGGGTGTCTGGGGCATTTCTTTGAGAATATCCCTCTGTCTCTGCTGCAGCTTTTGGTGGTGTGGGTGTTTTGAGGGCTAGAGAGTTATGGGGGCAACATCTTCAGAAGAACACTGTGGCTTTGGTAAAGCCTTTAACTGAAACTACAGTTTCAAATTCTGAAGTACAAATACTGTGAATCAAAGTATTTGCACTACTTTTGTTGCAGATTTCACAGCATTATGTAGGAGGCTAAAGAACTACTTTAGCAAGGCCAGATATTTCTTCTTAGTGTTACTGTATAGAACTTCATTTTATTTAGCCAATCTTGAGATAGCAAAGTGATGCAAAAGCTGATTCTTGTTCCAAATGCAGTCAAGTAAATATAGTGCAGTGGATATTAATGTTTGGCCTAGTTGTGCTATGTGTTAATGGGATGGTCCTAGTAAGCATGTGATGTGATTTACAGACCTCAGTTATAATCACTAAGAAATGGTTTTGGTTCTCATGAAACCTTTTTCTGTGCATAGAGGAAGGAAAAACAAACACTCTATTTATACTCATAACATTTGAGAATGTCACTATATTTTTTTTTCTCAAGGAGGATGCAATGTGATATACCTGCAATGATAATTTCCAATGTAAGTTACTCTATGGTATCATGATTTGTACATTAACAAAGATCACTGGGCAATGAATTTAGAAAAACATAAGGTCAACAGAAAGACAGCAAGAAAACAAATCTACAACTATAGGGTAAGAATTGCCGGCTGCAGTGCTCGCTCTTGGCATGTTCACTTCTATAATCTGTCACTTTAATATAAAATGTGATTTGTACTTGGCTTAGTTAACAATTGAAAAGTTTATTCTTTATAAAAAATGGTATATGAATGGCTCTCTATTAAATTGAGACTTGAAGGCCAGATATGTTGAGTGATAACCAATTTCAGATAACACTTTGGAGGCATACATGGTGAATATGAGTTCAGAGTAGGTATAGCAAAGGTACTGAAAACAGAGACACAAACAGACCTCAGGGATGTGTCCAGCTTGGCTTGAAGCCACTCTACACTAGTGAGGAAGCACTACTAAAATCACTTCACCCTTGCCATCTCCATCAATCAGGTGACTCATGCAAAAACACCACTGCTTTTGACTTCATAAATATCCATTTTGGCTTCTTTCTTTTAAGCTAAAACCAATCCAGCCTTCAGTGGCCTGTGGTAAAATCAAACCAGCATTCCAAGATGAGGAACACTCAGCCCACAGTCTATGATTCAATCCAGCCCTTGAGAAAATGAATCATCTGGCCCACTGGCCCTCTTTCCAGCTGCCTCCTTTAGACAGGGAGCTCCAGGCAGCAGGAATTAATGTGGCAGCTGTAGCACCCTGCTCCTGAGTGCCATTTTTCTCAGCAGCCTTTCCTGTATCTCACTGGGGGGTGTATGTGGGGCACAGGCCACACAGCATGTGTAAAGCTATGCTCTCCTCCATGAAATCCCCAGAGAATCTCCACCTCATCTTCTGTTCCAGCATCTCAACTTTTTACTGGGAATTGTGTCAATGCCTGTCACTAGCTGACTAACTAACAAACCTATCTCAGTCTGTGCTATGCACAAAGCTTTCACCCTTCCTCTAAACATTTGGTGGCATTTAGAGAATAAAAATAGGTAGAGACAATGCTCTAACCCTCTGATGAGAATATATGTAGGGGAGAAAAAAAACAACACAGAGGAAACAAGATGATGCAAAAACACACAAAGTCAAAACGAGTCCTCACTTATTTTTCTTGCTGACAAAGATAGTGCTTTTAAGATTTATGATTGTACATAGAAATGGATGTCATGCTTATGGGAATCTGTCAGCTCCCCAATATGTACTTAGTAATCCACAATTTCAGATTCTCTGCAGAAGAGGTAGGAAAAAGCAACCCAGCATCACTCTGAAAAAAAAATCTATTTCCAAAAAATTTCTAGTTCAAAAGGATACACAAAAGATACCTTTCTTTTATATTTATGCACAAAATCATGGACCCGTATATTTACTTCTAAACCTACAAAATAAATTCTGCTTCATGAAGTTAATTTTATTTTTTAACTGAGATATAACTTTTACACTTCTGTTTTGCTTTGAAACATTTGCATCTGTTTGTTTCATATTTTGCCAGGCTGTTGCAACTAAATTTTTCAAAACTTTGGCTGCCATAATATCTGGAAACAGCTTCTTATATTGACACAAGCCTCTTTGTCTTCACAGTCTTATCCTCATCAGATACTGGCAAGATAAGTCAAGTGATCCTCTGTTATATTTCCTCATAACAGGATAAGTTCCCCTCTACCTGCAGCACAGGTCTCTGCTACCTTTCTTGGCCCTTGCAATGGGGAAGACCACATTCTTCCAGGTTCACTGTGTTGATTGTACTTTACCATGTGTTCTGTATCAGAAATTTATGTTGTGTGGTCTCATATTTCCCCAGTGGTGTTTTGTTGGCAAATATTGATGACTCCTGGAGGAGTATTCCCTCTGAGGGGCTTGTCAGACACCTGGGATCCCTACAGGGAGGAGCTACAGGCCTCCCAGGTCATTGGAGGTAGGGAAATTCCTGGTGAATCTGTTCAGAGACTCATCAAAAGGAAATGGTGTAACTTTGTTGAGAACAGTAATATTAGTATAAGCATGGGGATCCAGAACAGTTTTTGGCACAGAGACAGGTTGGCCTTCTGGAAAACAGCAGATGATAAAGAGAAAAAAGAGTGTGAAGAGCTGGACAGCTTTCCTGTGTGGGTGGTCATTTATATTCATTGGCAGGCATCTAAAGTGAGACTGAGTTATTGCATATCATGGATAGTCTTTTCCATGGATTGCCCAGTCCTTTGAATGATGAGATGCTAGCAGTGCTGCAAGTATGTTCTTTGTATCCCTACAGGAAAGTCACTTGGCTGCAAGGATGTCCAGGTTTCATGGATCAGGCAGGGCTCAGCAGCAAAAGCTCTTAGGTTCAGATTTTGTTTTGCTGGTTTCAGTCCTATTGTCATCCCCAAGGGTTGAGAGTACTTGGGGGTGGAAGAGGTTACCATCTGAACAGCCACTTGGACTGCTCACCTGTGGAGAGGGACAGTGCAGTTGGCAAGTACCTTGGGACACAGACTGCTTATGGATGAGGTTAGCTTGTCTCATGATAAAAATAAATCACAGATCACTTGCTGGGGACTCTCTTTCCTGCAGAAGAGCCCACCTAGCATGACATTGATGCAGTAGGATGTCATGGCACAAGGCTTCAAAAGAGAATCATAGCTGTTACATGCAATGCTCAAAGTGCTTTGGTGTCATGTAATTACAGCATGGAATGGTCAAATAGTTTAGTTTTGTAATTCCAGTCATTTTGTGAAGTGAGTTACTTTTGTAAGCAATGGACAAAACATACAATACAAACCCGTTGCTAACACAATTATTTCATGAATTTGCTGTTCACTTCCTCAGTTCAGGCAGGCTGATCATTCCATGGGCTGCAAGCAGACAAATCCCTACTGCTGTTCCTATAGATAGCATCTGTACTGCCACTGAGCAAAATGCAGGCCCCCCCTTAGAGTCCAGGATAGCTGGTGGTGTTACTCGCTTGTCCCACTTCCAGTGATTTAAAACCAGGGTCTTTCCCCAGCGTCTTCAGGTAGGTGGGGACTCACCAACACCAAGTCATCACCTTTCTCCAAAACACAGGGAAAACGTGAATACATGCTATGTAGCAAGCAGAGGTTTTTGTGGTCACCTGATCTTTCCAGCAGGCACAGAGATCTGTGCATTATATTGTAGCAGAGCTGTCTGTTGAACAGAACTCTTAAATGAGAGTTGGTAGTAGAGTGTGTCAGTAGTGGTGGCTCTCAGCTTGAACACTTCAGGTCTTCTGCTCTTCCCAGATATTAGGAAAAAATTATTTTCTGTGAGGGTGGGTGAGGCACTGGAACAAGTTTCCCAGAGAAGCTGTGCATGTGCCATCCCTGGAAGTGTTCAAAGCCAGGTTGGGTGGAGCCTTGAGCAACCTGCTCTAGCCAATGGCATCCCTGCCCATGGCAGAGGGATTGAAACTAGGTGATGTTTAAGGTCCCTTCCTACCCAAACCACTCTGTGATTCTGTGATTCTATGATTTAAACGTGGTCACCTGCAAGAAAAAAAAAATTTTAACAGGGCACAACATAATAAGGCACATACAGAATTATTACTTTCTTCTTCATTTTGTGAAACAGATGATAAAAAAATCCAAACTCAAATCTGTCCCATTTTGAACTACTATAACTGCATTTGCTTGCAATGCTCACTACTGGAAGAATCCCTCAAACTTATGTCTGTATTGGTAGTCCTCAACAGAACATTTGTTTGGAAGAATTTTAGTCACTAGCTGAAGATTTCTAAAGTTTAAATGACATTAGGATCAAGATAATAAAGAAACTATTATGTGGGTGGCATATGTTTTCTACTTATAGCACCATTCCTTCTGCGGTTAAAGGCAGAAAAAAGAATGTTGGAAGAATAAAATATTCATTGGTATGCATATACTGGAAAAACCATTACTTGGAATGATGCCAAGACATTTCTCATTATTTTACTCTTGTAAAATGAAGCAGATACAAAAACCCACATTATTATTGTTCTTCTGATAAGGTTTTAAAGCTCTTCAAAATGAAAAGTACTGAGGGAAAATTATGTTATTTATATTAGCCATGATATAGAGCATCACAAAAACTGTAACATGTAAAAGCAGCAATTTGATCACTGTAATAAACACTAACCAGCATAACAGGCTGCATGCTTTAAATCACAAGGTAATTTTGAGTATTTAAATGAATGAGATATGATTAAATATACAAAACCTAAAAATCAAACATAATGACTGGAAAGTAATCAGCAACTCATTTCCCCATGTTCAAATATTGGAGCGATGCACTCTAAGAAACTGAATCATGCACTGTAGTGTACTTCATCTTGCAGAGCTGAGCCTGAGATATGCAATTACCATAAACACTGAAAATAATTGAACATTTAAAGAATACATAGATGCCTTCTAAAGGATCATATATTGTAACTATGCCTTCAGCTAGATGGTGTGCAGTAGATGTATACAATTTCCTTCAGCTGATAGAAAACATGACCCCCACAGATTGCTGTGCTATTAAGTACATAAAAGGCAAAGCCTCCCTAGTATTCATTCATCTCCTACACAGCTCAGTCTTTTCACAGCTTATTTGAAGGAAAAATATATTTTCAGTTTCTTTATTTACACAATTGTCTCACACAAGCTCCAAGTGTATACCAAACAGTTGTTGCTACTGTGGTTAAGGAAAAGGGCCTGTAATGAGACAAGGTGGTGAAGAAGTGACTCCGTGCTGGAGCCCTGCAGACTGGCTGGGCTGTGGGGCACTGTGGGACTGACACTGGGAGCATTTCAGAACTTGTGTTGGATTGCAGTTTGATGTGCTTTGGATTTACATCTTTTACCTTTCCTCAGCTACTTTCTCATCAGCTGCCATCACCTCAGTCAGAGCACTCCTGGTTTTGAAAGCAATGGTGGTTGTACCAAGCAGACTCTTTTGTGACCTCTTGCCAGTCCTCCTTATTCCCTTCCCTGGAAAAAATCAGCTTAAAAACTGAGTCACAAGGACACAAAGAGATAAATCTGGCTGAATCTTAGGGTCCACTCTCTATTATTCTTGTTGCTGATAGATTGCTGTGTACTTATCCAGAGCATTTTTATTCTACCTCATACTTAACACTTTCACACCTTATGCCCTGATGTGCTCAAGTACTTGCCCTGTCTTGCTGAATTACACATTCTGGAAGCAATCATGAGGGTGGATTTGAGGCAAAGCCAGTGGTGGTAAAATAAAGTTTATGAAAGCATCTGGAATGCTGAACGGTTTGAAAGCAAATGTTGTAGTCAAAGATTTAGCCATTACCTCTCTGAAAGTTCAGTCACATCAAAAAGGAAAAATATTTACAGAAAATAATTAAGCCACCTCAAAGAAGAAATATTTAAGTCATCTCAAGTAAGAACATTTGAGAACAGAGAAAGAGATTACAGGACAGAGGAAAGAACCAATATGAAATTTGGGACACCAGGCCAAAGGCTGGCAGAATAAGGGGAATGGGAATGACCCAGCCTGAGGTAGAAACAACTTGAAAAATTTTAAATCAGGGAACCCCTCAAGTCTGCAGCCTACTGGGTAATGAAAGCAGATATCCAGTTGCAAATGCTTTTACTTTGTTAGAGTAAGAAATTCTGAGGTTTTAGCACAATAACCATTTTGGGAGATTCTCTTATTGCACAAAATATCTAAGTGCATCTAGCTTTAGGATGGCACTAAAACAGTTGTTAAAAGAGTGATGTGTGATGTGACTGCCTGAGACTGCAAACAAAGCAGAGGATGACCTCAGTGGATCAGGAGGTCTGTTCCAGTTTTATATTCCCACAGGAAATCTACTCTAAAATAAACCTACATTTTTGAAATTATGCATTTAGGGAAAGCTGTGAGGTTGAAATCCTCCCTGTAAAAGGAGCATTTTCTGCAGTTCTTTTGGGATGGCAAAAGGAGCAGCAGAGACAACTCTGCAAAGCAGTATTTTCTGTACATCGAGAAGAATACCTGGGTTCTCACTTTTCCCTGGGTTTTACCAGTCTCTGGTGGTAGTACATGAGTAGCCTATCTTTAAAAGCAGAGATCCTGCCAATTTATCCTAGCAGTCATTTAACAAGCATAGTCTCAATGCCTTACTGCAAATTCTAGTCTCTGGAACGTCTGTGATGTGTAAGTGACCATAAAAATTTCTTATTTTCCAATATTCTTTTTGCATAAGTTGAGAAAGGAAGATTGATGCAATTATGCAGATGAACACTGGTAGAGAATAATAATTCTCTACCAGAGACACAACAGAGATCTGGTTGCTAACATCAGTGAAACAGCTTTAAAGAAAACCAGAATGGTTTGTTTCAGTCTCTCCCTAAGAAGCTGTTCAGACAGAATCAGCATTCCAGAGTCACTGTACTTTTACAAATATTTGTGCAGGTCAGTAGAAGAAGAAAATTAATTTTTAAATCTTAAAATAAATTTTAAAATCTTGTTGGGATGAAACTAAAGGTTTGAAAGAGGTAAGCAAGACAAATCAGTGGACAAATATAATGAGCAAATGTTTGAATAAGTAGTGAAAGCACATAATCTACAATTTCTTGCCTGTGAATTTAGATTACAGACTTTTATTGACAGGAAAATGTCAGCAGTTGAATTTCAATGTAAAAAAATTCTACACCTCCCTACACAAGTACCTACAGTTATGTTTGGGTATCATTCTTGATTTCCATCTTGCCGGCCCTGGAAGCTGGGATGGAGAGGATAGAAGCTCAAAGTGTCAGAGCCTGTGATAAGAAGGTTTAGTACATACACACACATAGGCACACACACACACATATGCTGCAGTGTGCATGGGTTATAAAGTTGCCCTTTGTATTTTGGGGTCCATCGTTCATCACATTTTAATGCCGCATGTAATAAAAAGACCCTTTCATCTTTGGTAAACATGGATACAGAAACATCCTTTTTCTTGCTGAACTATGTATTGGAAACACATTTGATCACTGAGGTTTCCAGTTTCTAAACTCTCATTACAGATACTCAGCTGTGCCATAGCCTATGGATAGCATAAACATCTCTTAATATGATTACTGGTGCAAAAATAAATAAATAAAAAAATCAAGTCTGAATATAAGCAAACACCAGCATATCATATCATATCATATCATATCATATCATATCATATCATATCATATCATATCATTCATATCATACAAATTGTAGCTTTATAAGAAAATAAAGAGGATTTAAAATATGAAAATAAATCCTTGCACTGCTTGACATTAAATAAGTAACACTGATATAAATTACAGAAGAAAAACTGAGGAACTCAGACCTGATGGGTGTCAGCATGAGTTTATATTTAACAGATGCTAGTTTACCTTAAATAGAAAATCAACATAATCATAGTATCTCTTAGCATTAAAAGCAATGTCTTTGTAAAACTTCAACTAGTTTTGAATGTATATCAGAGCCCACATACCAACCATTCAAATTTGTTAAGGATCTGCAAACTGGAAGAAATAATTTAACAACTATAGTCTACAATAATTCTCCATGACACTTATAAACCCATATTTCCTCCTTAATTTAAAAAAATTCATTCAGAGGCTCATATTTTTCAACTGGAGACAAATATATTACTCTGACTGTTGCTGACGAAAGAAAAGCATTTTTAACTGTGCTTTCTCCTTCAGTATCCAGTCCTGACTTTTTAAACATATATTGAGAAAAAAGAGCAAGAAGGAGAGTGCTCTTTGACACCCTGGGTGCCAGCAGAGAAACCATCAGTTCACTAAAATTTGGAAACAATATTTCGACAACTGTAGCTGTGTTAGAAAAGTCACAAAACTTTCTCATCATTCTATGGCAAAAAAAGCTGGAAAAAAAAAAGGATAAGAAGAGAGCAGGGCAAATCAAAAGAGGTATTTGATGGCCTGTATTCCCCAGTACAGAGTTACAAACAAATGACTAAATGAATGCAGTAAATACTTTTATTTTTTTATTCTATTTTATTCAAACAGAAACTGAAAACAAAGAGGCCTAAAAACAGTGTTACTAAAAAGTTATTATAGACAAATATTTCTTCTAGAAGTATGTTGGATTATCTGGAATTGGGGGTTAAAATAACTATGAGGAATTGACAAAAATAAAGTTTGTTCTACCTCTAACCATTTAATCAGTTTCAGCTGTAATAGAGATAGGTCTTGTGTATCTTTAAATCTGATATTAAGAAAGTTCTTTACAAACTGAAGACCCAGAGAAATAGTGTAGAACAAGGCAGAGGAAAAGATGACTCACCTGCAAAGAAAATTACTCTGTGTCTTGTACAAAAATTTTCAACTTCAGTGAAAATATTCCCTTTAAATGACAGTGCACCATATCGATCAACAGAGAATTGGAAACACTACAGTAATAAGAGATAAAGTACAATTCAACACAATAGGAGCGGACAGAAAATTGCAGATCTTTACAAATCGGCTAAAAAGCTGTATTATCTAACTAACAGGCAAGGAATTCCATTGCAGTAATGAATTACAAAGAATAGCTGAGAAGTAACGGGAAAACAGAAGAATCAAAAGCTTCCTAGCACTATAAATTTCTATTTTCCACAAAAGAAAGAGACATCTCGTTTGCTATCAGCCATGTTTGCATTGCGAATCAAGAGAGTTGATTTACAGATTTACAAATTCTTAATTTGGTCTTGGGAATGCTTTACAGCATCTGAAGTTTTTTCTTTCATCCCAAACTGTATTCACCACAATGCTGGTTTTTTTTAAATTTAATATGCAAATTATCCTTTCATACTTGGCTCATGAACATTGAAGAAGGCCCCAGTCAAAAAGGGTATCTTGCTGAGTGAAAAATGTAGGATCAAATCTCTTCCCTTTTTCAAGAAGTGATGTTCAGCTACCATATGAAGTGGTGTATAAAACATGCCTGTGGTATATGAAATATATCTTTCCTTATACCTCACAAACAATTTTATTTTTAATTTTCTAATTTTATTAACCTGAATGGGTTCATTTCTTTCATTACACCAGCTTTCTCTCTTAATGACCTGCTGCAAAGGTGAGGCTGTGCTTCACTAGGTGTTTGAAACTGCTGATACTGCTGAAGTGGGGCTGTGTTCATGCCATTTTTTAAGAAAACTTCTTTTTGTTGTATAATCAGAAAAACAGATGCAAGCCAGAGTCCCATTATTCTCTCCCCAAACACAATCTGCTTTTAAGCTGCAAATCAATCCAACATGTCTCAGATGTCTGCCTCCAGCTGACTTCTCCCTTTAAACATAAACAGTGCAGATTCCCAAGGCCTGTTACTCTGACAACCCCATAATGTCATCCTTTAGACTCTCCAAGCTCTGTAAATCTTCGTTCCATCACAGCTTGAAACGGACCAGTCTATTTTCACTGCTCAAGATATGGAAAGCTATTTAACCAGCTTCCATGGTAAACTCATCAGCTTATAAAATTGTTTCAGGATGACCTAAGCACCCATCAATGAAGCAGATAGGTTGCAGATTTTAACATCTTATTTGCAATCTAATTACTCAGGTGCTGTTTCACATCTACAGCTGGGGAGGAAAACATTAATTTCTGTAGTGACTCAGGCTGAAAAACTGCTGGCCCAGTACAAGAAGAGGTGACTACATGCACTTGTATGAGGCACACCAGGTATTTGACAGATGGCCTAGCATCTTTAAGCACCTAGTGACACGAAGAGCAAGCACTTCCAAAACGCATTGGTGCAAATCACCAAACTCCAACATATGGAAAAGCTTGCAGGGGAGTATGTGCTTAACAGAGCCAGCCAGTTACCATCTTTAGGAGATTAACATTTGTTTTCAGCCACAATTCCAAAATTTCCAATGCCCTGCCATAAAGCAGTGAGATATCCATTCTTCATAGCAATGGTAGCCTACAAAAAGGCCACTACTTGTTACAATAATTAGCAGCTACAGGCTATATACATTCAATGTCTTTTTTTTTTTTAGTTAGAGAGGAAGGAGAGGCATTAATAATTGGGTGTGTTGGAAGCTGAGTGCTTTTTTCAGCCTTAAAAACAATGCAAAGAGAACACAGTTTATTTTAAAAGGGGCTAAACACATGCCTTGCTAGCAGCAAACACGATGTGCTGTTTCCATAGAAACAGAGGTTGGTATTATTAAAAGGAGAGAGGCTTTCTGTGGCTGGTTCTCCTGAGGGACCCTCATTTACAGCTACTATTGGGTAAACTGGGTAAGTGAGCTTTACCACCTGTTGTTAAAGATCGTTAGATATGCCTCTTTAAAGCTTTATTAACTCTCTGCTAATTCATGACAGAAGTGTGAGGAAAATCATTACCCCCTACCCATAGGTTCTTCTGGAAGAAGATTTACATTAAAAATCAAACCCAAAGTAACATCCTCCTTTAAACTGAGTTGGCTTTGAAGGATGTTACTTGCCATTATCCTGGTAGAAGCACAGAGTCATAATTTTGTCTCTGTCTCACAACCAAAAATATTTTCCTGCTGTTGAAGACTTCAAAGACTATATGCCTGAATAAAAAGACCAAGAGGAAACTTCTGAAACTGGAAAATAGAGTAGTAGCAAAATGACAAGGCATTATTTCAGGACGTTACTAAAGATTGAAAACTAAAGTTATGCATCTAGCTATCTATTTACTCATATGTCCTGTGGTTAATCTAACTTTTTAATGCCATGAGGTACTTTCAGATGTGATAATGTTCAAGTCTATTTTTTTCAGTGCTCACTGATTTCTTTACACTGATGTTGTTAAAGTCATTGCTGCTCTTAGCCTTTTCAGCATTCAGGACTGATAGAGTAAATGGCACATTGGGAAAGGTATGGAAAAAAGTTCCCCACCTCCATGCTCTAAACACAGTATGTTAGGTGCTAAAAAACCATCTAATCATGTTATAGCATCCTGTTGACGTACATAAAACATATCAGGCTGGTTTAGAGAGATGCGGCTGGAGCTAAACATGTTTTATTATCACTTTTCTTTCAATTTTAAAGCATATCTTCAATTTCTTCATATCTTCTGCAAATCCTAAACTGAGCTGCCCAGGTTTTCCAGTTACACCAGAGGCCATAGGAAACAGTAGGCTTGGTAAACTACAAATTTTTACTAATTATGGGCTATTCCACACAAGGAAAATGAGCAGCTTTTGCAAAATACAGGAACCACACAGCCATCATGCTCTGGCTATTGTTTAATGATTTGTACATAATCCAGATACAAATGGTTTGAAAAGCTTGATATAAAACACGGGTCTGGACTTAGCAATATAAAACAAATCTTAGAGCTAGTGTGGGACACTTCGCAAACTACAATTCTCCTTCGATCCCCCTTATTTTTTATCCATCTAAGGTGATACCTTCTTAATAATTCCACTAGGACAGGAGAAGCTGGCATCACTCTGTCAGCACACTGATTATGGTGCACGAACTTCATATCTTAATGCTGCTTCTGGAAGCTATGTTTCAATGTGTTTCAAGAAAAAAAAAGAAAAAAAAAGACAAAAAAGACAAAAAATAAAAAAAAAAGACAAAAAATACCTGCTTTGAAGTATCTGCTACACAAGCCAGATTATCACTTGTTTTCTGTTTGTTCTCACACCTGAAAATGAAATTCATAGAAAGACAAGTTAATTTTATGTTTCCAAGCTTTCACTCTTCAGTGGGAAACAGAAGGTCAACGTGCACACAGGAAGGGCATAAAAATTTTTTTGTCTCTCTTCTTCTGCTCTCAAATAGCTTCTCTTTTCATTGTTTGCCAGGGCAGTTAGCCAGCACTGTTCCTAAAGCTGCCTGTTGCAGCAGGAGTCATCTTTTAAATCCTCCTACCTCAGCAGGACTACCTCAAAAAGGACCACACTACGCTCTTCAAAATGCAAATTAAAGTTGACAAAGGCCAAAGCGTGGAAATGCTGATGCAAAATGGTAATGCAAAAGAACTTGGGTAAATAATGTAACTACGGGTAGAAACTGAGACTTGTACTCACTCTGCATTATAAAGTCTGCCCAGACTGGAGAGACTTAGTGAATTTTGCATGACATTTCACTGTACCTGCTGGTCTCTGCTTTGAGGCTGCCAGTTAAGGGTCAGAGAGATGGGCAGCAGAAGTGAAGGTCCTTCAGGGAGCAAGGAGAGCTAGTTATCAGGAAACACCTAATTGCTTGCTTTGAGGTGTGCAAGCTGAGGTCAAATCTCTGTTCAGACAAATGCCATCCTGAAAATGCAATATAATATGTCAACAAAAAAAAAATAAAGTGAGTAAGCTGCAGTAATTTGGGAAGAGATAAGTTTATGCATACATATATGTATAAATCCCAATATATGTGTAGTGCTTTCAGCAGGAATGGAGAACAAACTGAAACTTAGATGTGTGTGCTTGAGACAGCTGGACATCCATGCAAGCTCTAAGGAAGGTAGGCAGAAAGCAGATGAGCAGATGTGTGTGTTTGACACTTTTCTGCCAGCTCAGTGTCTGTGGGTAAGTGGGCAGCACCTCCACCCAGCAAAAGCTGCTCCTATCTGCGCCAGCCAGCTGCTGCTTGCAGGCGTGCAGAGGAAGCACCGAGCACCCACCAAAGGCAGCTGGGCTCTGCACACCCCTGTGGGGGGACAACAGAGAAGCCACCCCACAGGAAGAGGGGGCTGTGCCCAGACTGCTGGCTGCACCTCAGACAAATTATGGGCAGGTATCAGCGGTAGGGGATGGAGTAGCTGGTGATCCAGGTGAGCACAGTGTGAACTACAGGACTCCAGTAGGGACCTGTCCATGCAGGTCTGCCCTGGAGAAAGGTGGCACACAAAGAGAAAAAGAGAATGAAATAAATCTGTCCATCCCTTCAAAAGGACGCCCTTCAGGTTTAGTTTTACATAAGAAAGTTTTCTTTGGACAAGGCAAGGAAAATCTCTCTCAGGAAATACATTATTCCATTTTCAAAGAGAAACACTGTACATAGCAGAACAAAATTTAGAATTTGACATTTAGGGGAAGCCTGTACAACCTTAATTATTTCAGTGTATGCCTACAAACTATGACACACTTTTATTATATACCTTTTTTTTTAACCTTCCTCTCATTCAGCACAAGATTCTCATGTAGCCAGCAGCAGCTATTTAATATTTGCTTTCTTCTTGTTTTCCTGTGTGCAGCTCACCAAATGTCATTTACTTCACCCCATAGCCTCATCTGAAGGTGGAATTATCCTCAGTGGGCTGCATTTCCCCTCACTAAGGTACCTGAGTGCCTCTTAGACCTGAATGTATTTCTTTAATATCCATGCAAGCTGGGAGGGAGTAGTTACCTCATCTTCCAACACAAGAACCTGGACACAGGAATTAGTTTACTAGGAGGATTTAGGATGTAATTTGTAGCATCTGCTTTTTAAATACTCCGCCATTTAGTGCCTGGCCCATCACAAACAGAGCAAAGAACATCATTAGCTAACCAAGAAAAAGTATTGGCAAGAGGGGAACAGACTCAGCACTGTTTTTCCAAGAGTGGGAGATTTCCATTCCCCTCAAGATTCACTGTCAGGGACCTACATCTGGGATTAAATGAGAGAGCACCAGCTGATGGACTCAGTGTCATTCTTCCTGTGTTCTGTAGTCTGTAGGTAATAGCTTTTATCTACACTAGAGAAAATAAATTTAAATCCTTCTTCTGCATAACTAGATTTAATTTGGATCAAACTTAATTGGATATGACAGTACTGAAATTGAAAACAAATCTATCATGTCATCAGGTATTGCAGTACTTGTAGGTTTATGTGACTCATGGTTTAGAGGGTGGTTTTTACTTCTCAATCCCCTCTGCTCTCCCACTGCTACATTCTTGCTGTGGAGCTGGGATCTGATTCCGTGGATTTTTTTGCTAGGAAACTCTTCCCTCCTCCTCCCCTCAAAGGCAAGGGATTTTCAAACTGAATGACGTTTTCTGGGCTCCTGACATGTGGATGCAGGAGGAGAGCCCTCTACTCTGTGCAGCAGCACTACCTGGAAAAACAAGAGGGATGAAGTCAGGATCCAGCGGGTTTGGGAATGGGCAGAGTGCCCAGCAAGGGGCTTCCAACTGGCATTGCTGACAGTTCAGTATCACAGCATAACAGAAAACGTTTATTATCAGCAGACATTTCTTTCTATGGCATTTATATACTGTCCAAAACTATTTTCAGCTGTCGGTCTTGCCCTATGAAGCTCATTTTATGTAACTACTCTTCACCAGATCAGGAACTACAACCCACCATTCCTGTCTCCCCGATGCTGGCCTCAGTATCCAGAACCTCTCCCTTTTTATTAGAAATTTTACTACACCTCTGAATATCTTCCTGCACATTTCCCTTAGGATGTAGGCAGATATTTTAAAGTAAAGAGCATTTAATGACCTTGACTGGCCACACTATTATACCTACCATCTTGTTTTTCAGCATGTTTGGCTTTATACAAGGAAGGACAGCTCCTACTGAATTCGCTTGAGCCCGATGTGTAAACCTGGAGTAACATGGTGAACTAAGCAGAGCTACAGGCAGAGCTCTGTTTGGGAGTCTCATGCAAATTCTCACAAATTATTCCATCTGATGACTTTGGAGACAAAAATAGATGTCTGAAAATTTGCCTTTAATGTAAACTGAAGCTTTGAACTCCACAGCAGTACTTGTTGCAGAGCAAAGATCTTGTTTGGATAGTATATCTTGATTTTTAGTACTTGCAGTGTAAAGACTCTTGAAGAAGATACTTGAAAAGGAATGAAGTAAAATTAAAAGGAGGATAGTAAACCATCACTATAAGTCTGACACGAAGGACAAGGCATCATAGGGCATATCAAGAAACCGAGAAAATTAATCTGGTTTTTAAAGATGGTAGTTGAAAAAGACTTTTTGCATAATAGTAAATGACACTGAGACAGGCTCTACCATAAAACAGACCCTTCTTAACACTGAGGGATAATGGAAGAAACCAACAGAAATTTCAAGTTCTCAGTGAGGGAAATTCCACTTGCCCTGTATATTTCCAATTGCCCTATTGCATCAGCACTTTTGGAATAGAACAAAAATTATTTCACTAGTAGAAAAGTGCCAGAACAGGGGGAGGCAGCTTCACAGAAAAAGAGAAGTGGTGAAACACTGTGTTTGGAAAGTGGTGATATTTTATACCGCAAAGAGTGAGATGCAACTAAATGCTCTGTTCCATGGAAAAGCCAGGGAAAACCCCACATCGTAAGTAATAGTGTCTTGTTAAAGTGCAAAAAAGGGTATCTCTTCCTCTGAAAACAGCATCTTCTTCCCCTCCTAAGTTGTTGTACATGTAGTTTCTGCTGATTTCAGTAACGTTTTGAAAATTTTTGGTTTGTTTTTTTTTTCAGAGTATAGCAGGATGAACACAAAATGGTCTCTCTCAATAATCAGTTGCTGATGCAGACAGCAATCTATCTATCTACTCTATTGCGATCAAGGAGTTTTTCTATCACCCCTTTTTGACACACCTGGCTGATCCTGACCACAGGAATTGTGGTGTCCTGAGACCTCAGTTTCATGTGGTAACTGCACAAAGAAAACCAGGTTAGTAAAGCTTACTCTGTAAACTGCTTAAGTGAATTTATTTTGATTGAAGCAAATAAAGGTGCAGTTTACACGAGAAGCAGTTCACACAGCAAGAAGAAAACAAGCAATCCAGCCACCAAGTCTGATGAACAGTAATTTCCCATAGAGGGGAAATGCTAAGTGAACTAGGGATAAGTGGCCCTTCCACTTTTCCCACCACCACATCTGGGTTCAGACCAGAGCAGCTGCTGGCAATCAAATTACCCACTGTCTCTTGCAGAAAGACCTGCACTTTAAGAGCCGGAGTCAGGGATTTAAAGCCATCCAATTAGGCAATTTGGGAGAATTACTTTTTTATGCAATGATTATACTTGAGTCACTGAATAACAGAAAATCCATATCTTCCTATGTCATTTTTATGCCACAAATCTGTGTTTTGCTGCCATCAGAAATGTTCAGACAGCTAATGTGGTGTGACAGCAGTCCAAATGAAATTAATCTGCAAACTGTGATAGTAGCTTGAGGTTGACAAGAATTTCTTCCCAGCTGGAAACCTCAGAGGGAGAGCTTCACAGATCACTTGGTCAGCTATATGCCCCATTAAACATCACTGGCTGATATCAGGGAAGGCTTATCAATCACCGGAGTCCCAGAGACTGTGAAAAGATTAGAAGCAGTATTGGTTTAGTATGGAAAATAAAATCCTTGGTGGGTTTTCTACATCCTGCAGTCTGCTTTGCTTTGTAGTGAAATTTTAATAGGAGTTCAAGAAAAAAAAAGATGAAGAAGGAATGAAGATGTGTTTCTGTCTTTTCTCACCTAATTCCTCCTCTAATGTTTTAGGAAATCGCTTGCACAATCAGGTTATCAGAGTTACTTCTCTGTAATTGCAACTTGTCTTGTAGTGAAGGCATTATACTTTGGTATGAAACATTTGCTTTCCTTCTGTTACCACAGACACATATGGCCATAACTTAGCTTTGATTTCACAAGATGAAGACAGAAAATGCTGCGGTGTTACTCTATTTCACTTGGTCATAATGTCTAAAATTAATGTAAAACCCTGCTATCTAATGATTGAAAACAATGAAGATTTTCTTTCTGATGCTCTCATAGATAAGCTGTTAGTTGCTTTGATTTAGCATCAGCAACAAGTTAGGACCATTTTATTTCCTAAATAAACATCTTTCATGCTTAAGCACATACCATAATTCTGATCTCCTTGCTGTTTGCAAACTATATTCAGATAGAAAACTAAAATGAAAATAAATAAGAACTTGAATGTTTCACAAATAAAAGCCAAAATCCCTTCTTCCACTTTTCTTTGCAGTCCTTTCTTTCAGATGAAAGAGAAAATCCCAAAAAAGCCAGCTCAAATAAGAGATTCTAAATATGCAGCAATGAAACATTAACTGCATGTTTAGAAAAGGTCATAAGTCTTAAAACTCTCTAAGCTATCTATCAGTTTTCTGCTCGGAAAGTAGTCTGAACCTGGGACTCTCCATTTGCATCCCTGCAACGTTAATTTCAGAACATGAATAGAAACATGAACTCCTAAGGTGCAGATGTCAGGTGAATGCCATTCTGAATCAGTGACAACAGCTTCTTTAGGAAATACATCTCTGCTCCATGTCAGCAAGCAGAATGACCACTGGCCCATTACCAAGTTAGTTTACATTCTGGAGCAAAGCTAGCCAGGATTTCTAGGAAGAATCACATTTAATAACAGAGAAAACATGCTGAGTTACAGGGATATGATTCTACATATTATAAATATCTTTCCAAGCACTGACTAGGCAACATTTTCTCATCTACAAAGCATCTGGTCTGTGTACAAGCACAGCTGCATATCTTTGAAGCTCAACAACACATCATTTTACCATTCCAAAACAAAAACAAGAAGAATATATTTTAAAAACCCCAAACTTGCAGAAATAAGTGTCAGATCAAAATGGATAGAACTGGTATAATTTTTTTAATAGAGAGTAAATTTCTAATGCCATTCCTAGTTTTAGTTGAACTTTAGGTTTCAGAGTCTTTTCATCAGTATCAGTGCACTCAAAATTGAAATGATTTTCAATTTAAGGCAGTAGAAGGGAAGAAGTCTTAACAAATGTCAGATCTCTCAAGGTGAAGATGAAGCATGTTTTAAAGATCAGTCTAGGGAACCTGAATAATGAGCTCACTGAAGCACCTACCTATTCCTATTGGCTTTACTTCTAAATGTACCTTCTTTCCATGAAGGAAGAAGGCTGTGTGAGCATTAATGCACACAGCATAAGGACATGGAGGTAGCTGATATCACTCTTCTATTTCCATGAGAAATGTGAAAGTCCATCCGTTTCAAGAGCTGACACACAGTCTCACCATTTGAAGTGTGTTACATCTATGCTTAACATCTCGCAGCAACAGCTTCTGACCCAATGGTTTTGGTTGTAAGGCAATGAAATTTCTCTCCTTCACAGCACACAGAGAATGGAAGAGGAGCCGAACTGACTGCCTTCAAGTTTTGACAGCAATAATAATTTCAGAAAGTTTTGACCAGATTTTTCAAAGCAATCTGTTGTGATTGTACTTCTAACCTCAACTCCAAATGAGCTCACCTCAGAAAACTGTGAACAAGTGAACAATGGAAGTTAAAATTCGTATGACTGCCTGATAAAGTAATGCATGATTGCCACAAAGAAAGCAGCCTGTCTGAGCATTTATTTGATGTAATTTAGATATGCTGTAAAAGCCTCTTCTAAAGACTCCTTTTTTTCCCCAAAAAAATGTATAACATAAAGATTGAAACATGTAGCTTCAAGCATGACATTAATTTTGTTCCAACTGTACTGACTGCATTGCAAAGGCTCTTGAGAGCTCTAAAATGTGCACATACGCTCTTTGGTATGGATTGCAGAGGCATGCTTGGTATTGAAATAGTCCTTCCAAACAGATAAACTTTGACAAAATACATATTTAAAGGATAATTAAATTTAAAATATTCTTAGGAGATATTTCCCCATTTTTCAAATTCTTCTCCTTAGGCAGTAGAATGTCATTTAACTCTTCATAATAAAGGCAATATAGCATTTTTGTGCATAACAGTACTTTTCAGGTTTTCAGGACTAAATCTCTTGTCATACTGAAGGAATTATTCATCAGAACTGAAACTCAATAAAAATCTCACTTATTTTTTATTGCTTTATAATTGATTTAGAAAAAATTAAATGGGAAGCTGAAGGATAACTTCTTTAGAAAAATGTGGCAAATGTCTAATTAATGGGTAAGTATCTGGAAAAAGGCCTGGAATCAGCAGCCTTTGCTACCAGGTCAGCTTTAGGTACATGTAAGGAGCAGTAGTGATGATACTGCATAATTCCACCTGGAAAAGGCCAAGCATATGAATTTGCAAGTGGGAAACAGCTGAGTGAGCTGACAGAATGCTCTGTGCCCACTGGGAACACCCCCAGCCTGGCAAGCATGTCTGCAGTGCTCTGCTCAGGTCTCTTCTGCAAAGCAAGAGGATTGGTGCATGACTTTTGGCCGTTCCCTGTAAAAAAAAAATGCAGTATTTCCACATTCATAGACAGGGATCTAAAATTTTTGCCTTCTTAGAATAAAAATCCCTCTAGAAATGTACCATTCATCTTTGCCTGCCATTCCCTCAGTCCCTCTAAAAGCTGTCTGAGCAGCAAGAAAAAGACCAAGAGACTATGCATTTTACTTCAAGATGGCAACAGAAATAACAGGAAGCATTTGAATTTTAGTCACTTCTGCATTAATTTGGAAAAAAAATCATTGACTAATGGAATTACAGTGGATCTAGATCAGCATAATTGAGTGGAATTTAGTCTTGTGCATTATAATGTGGGCTAATCTTTTTTTCCTAAGTCATAAATTAGGGCTTATCCAATTGCACTCTAACAGAACACAGAGTATTTCCCTCCTCTTTTGAAAAGAATTAATGACAAGCATAAAACTTGCATACACTGCAACTCAGTAAAAGTTTACTAAAATTTGCTGTGAGAAATCTTTTAATGTCTCTTCAGCAAATATTTGGAACTCCTTGCTAACTCTCATACAAGTGATACATGCCCAAGTGCTGTCTGGGTGACAATATTAGGCTATACTGAACAGACTTACACCCACAGATGGGTTCATTACATTTTGTATATGCTGGTTATGTAGCATTTAGCTGGAAAATTCCTTTGGCAGTGCTGAGAAGGGGCTTTATATTGCAATAGCCACTTAACACTCACAGAACTGTACAGAAATAAGCCAGGAACAGAGGGGGAGGAAGACGAAGGACTGGAATAATTTCTGCATGAAGGAATGCCAAGTATTAAAACTATAATTTTTTTAAACTTCACCTGTTCTATTTCAAGGACATTAAATCCCCTGACTGAATCCTTTGCTGTCTTGCCTGTGTAAATTTTTGAGTCAACTTTAATTATGAAAGACCAACACCTATGAAGTGCTCAAGACAAAAATAATACATGCACATAAGACTATGCACATATACTAGGAAATATCAGAAATTATTGCTTTGGATTTTCTCTGAAGATTTTTTATTAAAACATTAGTTATATCTAACTGAAATCACCAAAATGCCATAAAAATCTAATAATTCACTAGGGTGTGGCCTAAACATCCTTTTATTCACACAGGTGAAGAAAACCTTAAGTAAAACCACTTAAATATGTTTATGCAGAGGATCTGATGCTCAAATTTACTCTTTTCCTCAATTCCTTGAAATCAGCTTTTAAAGGCAGGATGTAATGAAGTCCATGAATTATTTCATGTGTACTGATCTCAAATGCAGGGGCCAATCACACCTTGCTGAGAATGAACTAAGGCATTTAACAGTCTGTGATTCTCAAAAACACTTCGGAATTCAGTTGGAAAACAAACATTGGCATCAAAACTCATACTGAGAAGTGTTAGCTTTTGGATAATTTTCAACACAGTTCTGTTTTTTTCAACACAAAGTAAAAATAAAATGCAGAAGGTCCTCTTGTTTTCCCACAAGTTCTAGTTAGTAGCATGAATAATAGAAATAAGAAATAATAAAGTCCTGGCTCAACCTGTGGCACATTATCAGATAAATTCCCAAGAGCAGAGGGGAGCAGGAGGTGAATTTGTGTATTTTGACACAGGAAAAATTCCATGGTTTTCATCCTTAACAATACATTTCTGTACAAACCTAATCTAGTATACCTTACTACACCTAGAATGGTACTTATATGTGTAGTCCTCTGCACCTGAATGCACTGAAATGTGGTACAGTACAAACTGTAGCCTGAATTAACTACACTGAACATTTGAATGTACAAGTTGTCTGTCAAATTCCAGTCACAGATCTGTGGGTGGGAAATCCTAAGGAAACTACTTAAGCCTTCCAGAAGGAAATTCTAAATCAAGGCTATTCACACTATCCATGGGCACTCACATCAGAGGCATGGGAAGTCTGTGCTCATGTCATCCAAGACTGTGAAGAAATCACGGGAGGAGCAGGTTTGATGGTAGGCTGCAGCTCCTGGGAGCCCACACAAAAACTTAAAAATGCAAAACTTGCACCATGTAGCAACTGAAGACAGTCTTTATTCATAGTAAGACCTTTTCTTCTTCCATCCGTCCATGAAAAATTGAATAAAAAGGAGAAAAGGAAAAAAAAAGAAAAAAGGCAACACATCATTAAAAAGTGTTATAGAGACCTTTCAAATAAAGCAGATTCCAAATGGCTCCCAGAGCAAAGTGAACTTTCCTCTACCTTCAGCTTCCTCTTACAGATGTACTTTGAAAGCCTCTGACTGAAGCCAGTGAGGTAAGGGTGTGACCAGGAGGTCATTCCACACGTGTGCACACACATGCACCCAGAGTGACCATTTCAGAACATCAAACAGATGGCAGGGGTGAAGAGAAATCATTCTATGACAGTCGGATCTGCACTGAGGATTCTGGTCTGAAACACAGACAAGGAATCTACTTTCTCCGAAACCCCGACATACATGTTATTAAAAATCAATCTTAACAATCATTTCTTAAGCACCCATGTAGTGATTGTAGTGCTTTATGCACAGTTAGTAAAAGAAAATATATTTCCAGATGCATATTATCTTTTTGACATTTAGTAAGAACACATTAAAAAGCTATTTCCATTCTGGTTGATGACATAGTATTTCAGATGTAGCTGCTGGAGCTCATGTGTCTGTCCTAGGCAATCAATAGTGCTTATTTGGGCAGCCAGCATCACAAGTTCATCTGTTATGAATAGAAGTGATTTAATTTTGTAAAATACTGCTTTGTATAACCTCAGATACTGATGATCCCATCTGATGATCCTGTTTAATCAGTGTCTAAATGTTAGAGAAAGAAGATAAATTCTAGGAGCTTTTCTAAATGTTATGATTTGATGAGGGATTTCACTCCTGAGCAGAGCTAGATCAACAGGCTGGCTAGTAATTTTGCTAATCTTCTAATCCTGATACCTTTCAGGAATCATCTTGGATTAAGAAGAAGCACACCAACTGTTTTCGCCTGTGCAGCCTCCCCAAGACTAATCAATCTGCTCACCTGTTTCACTTCAGTCTCTTGCTGCCTTTTTCAGTTTCTTCCCCAGGGTACATCCAGCTTAGCCATGCAGCCAACACATGGTCTATGAAAGCTATTCCAAACAGCCCACAAAAACTAGTATACATTTTTCCTCAATTGATCAGATTCAGAGTAATCCTGGGTGAATTATATGTCAAAGATCCTTTTGAAAATTTAAGTGAAAAATTCCATTAATTCAGGTAATGAAGAGAGAGTGGGGGTAAATAAATAGCAAATAACAAGAATTGTCTTATTCTATACCGCATCAAATTAAATGAAAATGTCTGTCTCCCTAGTTTTGGTGTTTTCTTCTTTCTCATCATTTTACACTTCTTTTTCTCTTTCCTCCCTCCCTGCTTTTTGCTATAACCTCTCCAGTCTTCTTCATCTTCCTTTCCCCTAACTCCTTGCAGTGCAATCTTGCTACGTCTTCTTTCCTCAGTTTTGTAAAACACTTACTTACACCTTACACATCACATCTATTGCCTTGTTATTAGCCCTTATTCACCCAATGGTGGCAAAAGTGGTTATACCACTATTGAACATACAAATTCCTTTCCACAAACAAACTTCAGCTCTACTGAAGGATCCATGAGGACATTTCTGATTCTATATCCACTTTTCCAAGTGTCTGAAACATCACATCTACCTTTACTCTGACTAAACAGTAAGATTCCAGCCAGGATGATGACTACTGGGTTAAAAGCATTTAGTAGAGACATCTGCTTTCAGAGCCCAGAGTTTCCATGACTTGCTTCATTCACATAGATTGAACTGCTTTCTTGCTCAACTACAAGAATCTCATGATGCTCAAGACCAGCAGCAGTCAGTGGAGCTGTTGCCCACCCACCATCATTGTCAGGTGTCTTGCTTGTTCTTATCCTTTATTTATACAGGATATTTCATGCTGTGTCAAATCTACAAAGGACTGGATAAATATACAGATGCCAAAGATTTGCACATTTGCAAAGAGTTAAAAAGAAATGCTAGATAAATATTTAAACACCTGGAAGAAAATGTCTAAAGCCTTTTTTATGATCTTGCTAAATAGTTGTGATACAAATCCATTTATAATGCGAGGCATTTGCCTTCATCTTGAGTTCATCTGATTAGGCCACATAAAAGTTCAAACTACTGTGGCAATGAATCACTAAGCAATACAGCTGTGTTCATTCAAAAATTATCTGTAAATGCATATGCTGCTGACTCACCTTCTGGACAGTATTTCATAGTTACACTATAACTGCAAGCCAATTTTGAAAGCACTTCTGGGAGCTACAGGAAATATTTAACAGGTAAATTTTCCTGAACAGTATCTATTATATGGTTTTTGAAGCACAGATTAATGCTCTGAGAGCTTCCCAGGACATACCAGGTCTGATCCCAGGCAATTAAACAGATCAGGAATTGCAGTTGCCTACAATATGGCAAAGTAAATGGCCCGTCTTGCATGGTCCTGCTTGTCTGTTGTCAATTTGACCTGATCAGGCCATTGAAACAGAGAACTGTGGGTTGCTTATAATGCTATTTCTATGGACCTGGTCAGCTTCAAACCAAGTTCTTGCCAGATATAATCTTGATGTAAACAAAATTGCAGTAAACACATGCCCAGTGCATAACAATTCCAACCCAGGCAATGCCACTGAAAGGTACAGCTATTGCAATTTGTTTAAGAAGAAATGCTATAAGATGATTAAAGCCCTAGTGGTAATTAACAAGACTTCTATTAATTAAATCCTATTTTGGGTGTAACTTAAAGTGTCCCTACTGCAAGTGGAAGCTTATTTAAAAGCCGTACTGGCAGTAAATACCACCATACTTTATTTAATTTCCTGTCTTTGCTGCAAAAGCACCAATACAGCTCTTGAGCATCCCAAAAACCTAATGAGAAACAACTGGGTTTTTAATATAAAGCAATTTCTTTTGCAATCATTTGAAGTCTTTAATTGGAGCAATACATACAGATGTTTGTGTGAAAGAAGATTTCTGTTTTCAATCTATTATCAGCAAAGATACACTTCATAGCTTTATCCATTAGACCAATTATATTACAGGAACTAATCCTGCATGCAAGGTTTTCACATAACCTGAATATTTTCTTTTTTATTATTCCATTTCTGGTTCCACAGAACAAATTGAATATCATTTCATAATAGTATAGGCACATTATGAATCTGAGTCTACAGGCTATTTTCAGCTGCATGAGTGTATCTTATCAGCCATTACAGAGACTAAGCATGTTTTAAAAGATTGAAAAAAGTTCTTGTCTTTTTTGGGTGGATTTTTTCACTTTGAATTTCTTCCAGATTGAAATCAGACTGTTCACAATTTTTAAAGTATAGTAAATTGAAAGCAGGCATTTTAAAAATTGTATTTCCACCTAAAAAAGTCAAAGATAATATTTTACTTTAAATTTGTGAGTCAAGCTCCCTGTCATTCTCTAAGCAACAGGATAATTACACTGCTGTAAGTGTCAAGAAAGGAAATATCAGCATAAAATTCAGGAAATACTTTCCTACCTTTTTATTGTACTTGTTTGCTTTCACTTTTTGCAGTCCAGATACTCTAGTACTAATATGGACCTTAGTGAACTGAATTCTGAAAAATGACCTATCACAAACGCTGCTTTCTTCCTGAGAACAGATGACTTCTAATCATGCAGCTAACATTAGAGGTGGCTTTAACAAAGATGTGCAATATAGCAAAATATATGCTGACTTAAGAGTAGTGCTCATCACAAACAGTGTGTGGCCAACAAACTTTTTTAGTGAAATGAGGGAAGAGAAACTTCTTGTGCTGTACAAGGTTGAAAATAGACAATCTCATTTAAAGTGCTCAGAGAACTTCAAGATATCATGAAAGGTTTGTTCATTTTCTTCTCTTCTTGGAGTAGCATGAGATAGATTAGCCAAGAGTAGCCCCTCAAAGAAAGTGGAAGCATCCTGGAATTGTTTGATTTCAAGAGTAACACAATCACCACAGTCACCACAAGCAGCAAGTCTTGCATTTGTTATAGTCAAAAGCATCCTTCAGAGAAGATCTCTGAAAAAAATGTGAATGGTTTCTGACAGCAATATTTTTCACAGATTATGAGATTTGAGGGAATGGCCTGAAGTTGTGTCAGGGGAGGTTTAGGTTGGATATTAGGAAAAGGTTCTTCACCTGATAGGCACTAGAACAGGCTCCCTAGGGCAGTGGTCACACCACCAAGCCTGACAGAGCTCAAGAAGCATTTGGAAAATGCTTTCAGGGACAGGGTGTGACTCTTGAGGTTGGTGCTGTGTAGGACCAGGAGCTGGACTCTATAATCCTTGTGGGTCCCTTCCAACTCAGCATATTCTGTCATTCTGTGATTTGATTTTCATAATCCTAGTCACGTGCTGTGGACACACTCTTTTTCTTCCAGTATCCCTCTCAGACACCTACTTTCAGTCCTCATCAGCCCTTGACAGGAACTAATTGTGGCAGTGCACTTGACAGACAAGGCAGATGAAGGGGCCCTCTACACAAGTCTTCTGCCTCTCAGAGCTTCATCCTCTCCTGGCTGCTTGAGATGTTGAAGGTTTTGTCTCCTTGCAGCCTCTGACACTGAAGATGTTGAAGGACAGGGCTGTATTATTACTCAGAAATATCCTGCAACCTATTCTGGTGCAATAAGGGCTACAGCATCAATATGACACTCTGCTTACAAATCCTCTCAGCCAGGCTAATTAACCTAGACAGGAGCTGTGTTAGTGTGTACTGCTTTTGGTGCCCAAGGTAGCTTGGATATACTCCCAAAGCACTGCATTATGTCATGGGGATGCACCCAAAGACAAAACTTGAGAAATTATATGAGATAAAAGAATTATGAGGAAAGAAGAAGCATTTTGCTTCCAAATGCCACAATCAAAATCACTCAACAGAACAAAGAACAAGAAATAAGGTCTTCTTTTGTCAACGCACGACATTTTTCAGAGACAAATGTGACAGAATCACAAAGAGAAGTAATCTGGGAGGAAACATTTCAAACTGGTTGAACTAGATTGAAGACTAGATATGGCCTTCAGTAAAAGGTTTTTGCAAGTAGACTTTAACATCTGTAAGAAAACAGGTTAAACTTTTCCTTTATTATATAGGTTCTGTAGGCTCTGACAGAAAGTAAAATTACAAGTTTACACATCAAGAATTGCAATTAAAAGTTCATCTTTGCCCCTACATCTAACAACCAAATGTGGAAACTGGGATTTTTTTTCCATCTGATCTCTACTTTCTGCTCTAAATGGAAACAAAATTGCTTTCCATGTGGAACAATTTTTCATTGAGAAATGGATAGAAACCCCATTTCTCTGCTGCAACCTGTGTGTTATACTGAAAGATCATTCAAACAGAGTTTTAAAATGTTATAATCTGTCAAAGAATTCTGGGCCCAATGATGTCTTACTCATTTTAACAGTCCCATCTGCTTTCTCATGTGAATACAGATTAGAAGGACATGCGATTTTAGCTATGGATTGCGAAGGAGGCTTTCGATTCCTAAAAAATGAGAGCTTCCATAAAGAAGCTGATATGTCTTTACTAAGATTATACAGGCATAATCGTTTTTCCTTTTCTAACATGGTCAGGTGCGTGATTTAGTAAAAATCTGGAGAGAAACTGGTTTTTTTTCAGAAGATTTTGCCACTCAAAATGTAAATACTACTTGTAGATTTCATATAGCACTTAAGATTTTTGAGGTATTCATTTTTATACAATAATGAGTCAAATTTTAGCCTGGTAATGTCTGGATTAGAGCAGATATTATGCATTAAATTACAGATTACATGGATTCTTGGATAATGTAGATTTTTCTGCCCTTTTTAAACTTTATTTCAAACCATCTGAAATCCTTTTGAAATCTACTTTGAAATCCATTATTTTTATCAACTTGTTAGCTAGAAAACATTATCTTATATTTCATTAATGGTTAACTTTCCTCAAAGTCACTTACATCTTAATACTATAAAAATTTGAACCTCAACTCCTTTTTGCTTAGAGTGTGATGATTATAACAGTAATGAATGGTGCCTATTTATAAATACAAATATTTTGCATTTCAATGCTATCTTCTGCTGAAGATATCAAGCACACATTTTAAGGCCAGTATTGCAGTGGTCATAAGGAGTAAATTCAAAAAGGACCTTTAAGAGCTATTCTCTCGGGGAAAAAAAGAAATCAACCAAAACCATGCAAGCCAAAAGCCCCAAATCCCATGACACAGAAACAGGGAACATACCATTTTATGTATAGCCCTTTGCTTTAAAATGCTTTATTAGTACTTTAATACAGATGCAGAGTGTATATAGATGCACTCATTATTATGTAAAAATGAATAAGAGAACCCTAAATCATACACAGAATATATTCTGTGTATGGTTTTGTTTTGGCATGATTTAATTCTGTTTTGGTTTAATTTTTATGTCTTGGGGTAAAGCTCAACTTTCAAACTTCTTCCTTAACTTACTTATCAAGTTTATAAGAAGGCTTGAAAACACACATTGGTCATTGGAAAAAAACTACGGGGGTTCACTAAGCTTTCCAGGATCTAGTGTAGTTCCAGGTAATGCATCAAAAGGATTTTCATCTGTTTTTTGTAAAATTAAGACACATTTAAGATTCATTTAAAAAATGTTTTGATTGTAGAACTTGTTGACAGACTGTCTCCTTTACCAATATGAGTATGCAATGGGTTTATTTGAAATGTCTATGGTGTTGCTACTCAATGCTTTGGCCTTGAAAGTGTTGGATTACTGAAAGCAGCCTGGAAAAAACAAAGGGGTCCTACCAGAAATAATATTGCTATTAAAGGATGAAACAGTCTAGGAGAGGAAATTCCTGATAAGAATTAGGGAAGTAGTATTAACTACTATTCACTAATAATGAGAATTTCATCACAGATTACCAACCTATAAGCAATGGAATTTGCTATCTGAAAAGATTGCCTGCCTCAATGCAGGTATTATAACTAACTCCTGGCTTTAATTCGAAGTGTGAGTCTTACAGGATTGTGATCTGAAATAGTTCTCACTTTCCTAAATCTGATACCACTTTCATTTTACCTAGTTATGGTTTTTTTTCTATTTGTGATTAATTTTTAATTTATAGGTCAAGCATCTAAAATTAACTTCAAGCTGTTTGACTAAAAATCACACATAGCATTCTGTTATTTTATTGCTGATTCCAGGATGTAAATGTTCTCCCCATGTGTCCATATTTTTAAAAATTGTTTCCTCTGCAATCTTACTGTGTAATTTATGATTCTGACCATGAAAGTTACATCCATTAATCAGGACTTAGGTTTATCCCACAGTAACAGCAAAGTGTTCATGCATATTCACTCATTCCAAATATTCTGAGCATGAATGCTCCCTTTGACCACACTGTTTTTAGAATGAATTGAACTCAGATCACAATGTCTTTATTATCTCTAGAAGACAACTCTAGGCTTAGTCATTTTGAAACAATTGCCTAATCAATTGAAGTTTCATAAAGCAGTGTACAGCTCATATCAAGTGTTTATACAGCAGTGCTATAAAGGTATGTGCACATCTGACTGTGATGTGCCAGTAAAAATAGCCCACAGGTCCCTTGAGAAGCCTGAGTTTTGGAGCCACGTAGAAGAAAAAGCCAACAAAACAGGACTAGTGCCGAGCATACTGAGAGAAGTAAAGATGGGAGTTTGTAAGTGCACTGTGTAATGTGGTACTCAGAACTGTTTTCACACTGAAGAGGAGAGTAAAGAAGTTGCTGAGGGTGTATGTTCATATGGAGTGAAAGGAAGTGGAATAAACTGAGATATGAAGCAGGATTTGAGATGTTCAAAGAGGAATTTGGCACTCCTATTGTCTTTCAGTCAGAGATAGCTGACTTTTTAAAATGCTCTTTTTCATTACATTGAGCATCATCACATTATCTAGGGTTTCTAGGTAAATTGAAATATCTGGGTTTCTACATAAGTTCTCTTTTTCACCCCAGAAATACTGTCCATATAAAAAATGGGCTTTGGCCATGTGTCTGGAATTTCCAGATGTCAAGAGGCCCTAGTGGAGAAGTACCTTTGGCCAGGCTCCAGACATCTGGAAATCCCAAATGGACAGATACTGCACATACAGAATTGAATAGCACAGATGTTTTGGGGTCTACTGTGACCTGGATGCATTGACCCCACTGTGCAATGTTGCCTGGGGCATTCATGTTTGTTTATGTTTAAGACATATGAAAGCACTATTTACATATTGATAAAGTATGGTGGAGGTTTTATGGGGTAATGCTTGGAGAACGTAAGAATTTCAGGGAATATGTAGTCCTGTACTGAGCAAGAAAAAGTGTAAATAGACCTGTCAATGCTATAATTCACTATAATACTCCTATTTAGAATTATCTGGATTTCTAAAGCATGGATGAGAAATAGGGACCAGTATCTTACTTTAATAAAAGTCAGAGGGCTAGCTGAAGCCTCAGGACCTCATTTTCACTCATATTAAAGAAAAAATACATATATTTTTTTCTGTAAATGCTATACTGGTTTTCAGTGATGAAGAAGGAAGACAGATGAGCTGAGGAAGGCCATACCTCTGCTCACGATTGCCCTGAGCATCTGTGTTCACCAATACTATCAATATACCACACAGAAATAGAAGCATTTTCAACCCCAAAGGGAAAAGTGCTGACTTATTTGGTTGGTGTAAAGAATTAAGAGGATGGAGAAGGTGAGAGGGCAATCGTCTATCAGCATTTGGCATCTGCAGATCAGGAAGAGTTGACATGAAGAAGAGGAAATATGGAGAATCAAATGGTAAGGCCTACCCCCATGGAAGAGATAAAATAAGCAGAGAGCAGGTTATTTGCTGGCAGCCGAAGGAAGTTGTAGGAATGAGAAGAAATCACTCTGTGGATGAGACAAACAACATTCAGTCAAGCAGGGGAGGGGATGTTCTCAAGGCTCCAAAATGTTCTTGGCAAGCCTGGAATAAGCCACCTGTTTCCTTTTTCCTTGCATGCTCTTTTTTCTTTTTTTTTTTTTTTTAAAGTTGTCTTCCTACTTGACGCTTCAGGTTAGGTCAGCATAGGTATTTATCCACAATGCTTATTCTCAGTACAAAACTTGCTGAACACATCATTCTTGGGCAGTTCCTTGTAGAAATGGCTACACATACATATGGATATTTTTATTGCAGCCCAGTTTGTTTTTAAAATCCCTGACTTGCTAGCCTATGAATAGACATAGGGAAAACCTGAAACTTGTTTTTCAAAATGCAGTTTGCCTATCAGGAAAGCCCACTGGACTTTTCTCGTAGTATTGTTTCATGTCAGGGCAGTCAGGACATGGTACAGAGGTAAGCACAGGCAGGAGATCTCTCACCTGACATTAGATAATTAGAAATGCAATTGTAATTTTGCTGCTTGGCTCCTTGCAGAAATGTTCAGTGAAGCATCATATGGAAATTCAGAGAAATTTTAGAAGATTCAAGCTCAGATGTGAGAATTGCAAAGGAAAGAAAGCTCAAAAATGACAATATAAATCAAACTAAGAAAAAAAATATTACTTGATCAAGACTATAAGCTCCTTGGGTTTCCACTGAAGACTTATTTATTATGTGTATTTTTCCACACAAGTTCACAGTGGGGCTCTCCTGCTTTTCATTTACTAAACATGGAGTCCATTAAATGCCTTACAAGCAGAAAGAAAAATTGATAGAACTACAGCGTATTTGAGATTGCACCTTACACCAGGAAAAGGCAGAATTGCTATGTAAACAGTCAGGTGACCTTGACCACCAGGAGACCCTAAGCTCAGAACCAGAGTTATCTGCTGTTTGGGACATATCCCTGAATATTTTAATTTGCTCTGGCCTCAGATTTGGTGCATAAACTATTGTAAGAACTTGGGAGCTCCAGCCTGTCAAGTGTTCATTTTATCTTCTGTTATGGGTTGTTTGTGCTCTGGTCCACAGGTTCCAGACAAGAAAAGGCTCATTTCCTTGCCGAGGAGATGGGGAGCAAGAACAAGAGGGAAAAACAAGGAGGGGCAATCCTCTGCAAGGTTTGCATGTGGGAAGCTGGAAACCATCTGCCCGGAGATCCATGGCAGGCTGCAGTACCTGACTCTGCCTGGGGCTGCTGGGAGATGGCCAGCAGTGCTGCAAGGAGGGAGCCGGGCATCCTCCCGCTGGGAAGGGGTCTGTCACCGCCCACGCTTGGAGCTCCCAGCTCTCTTGCCTTGTGCGGCTGAGGCGCAGTCCTGACCCAGGAGGAGGCAATCGTTCACAAACCACCCTGCTTGCTGGCCGGGCAAGCTTGCTGCCTCTTGTGGATGTTTTAGTTTGAAGGGAGATTGTTTCTGTCTGCGGGTACATCTAGTCCCTGCTTTTATTCAAGAACATGTTCAAGCTTTGTTTTAAACAGTGCAATAGGTCAGCACAGCTGTTTGATTCAGAACAATCTGTTTACTTGCCCACATGTGGCTGAGTAAAGATTATAGGAAATTAAAACATCTAAAAGTAGAAAGTGTGTCAGGGAAGAAAACAATTTAAATGTGCCACGTGAGCCGGTGCTGGCCATTTATGTCACTGCCAAACCACACAGGACTGCTTCTTCTCCCATCTTGCCACCCTCACTGTTCAACTCCTCTCAAAGGAAGGGCTTGGCATCAAAATCAATCATGTTTCCTTTCCCCTTTTTTGGTGAGAGCAGCAGAAAGAGCCCAGGGAGGCTGCCAGTCTGTGCTTGCCATGCTGTGGGTCCCTCTCAAAGAGCCATCCTGCTTGATGGTGAAGGGCATGTGTCACCCTGCAGGCACCTGCTGTGCTTTGGGCTCTCAAGGCAAGAGCAGCTGAGGCTTGAAGATCCTTGTGATTGCAGAATAGCACCAGGTCTGTCTTATTTGCTACTGCAATGTCGCGTCCGCCCTGCCCGCTAGTCTGGTGGGTGCAGACCCTCAAGCGGACCCGACACAGTGAGCCTCGGAGAGCTCGCCGGCCGGCAGGTTTCTCTGAGCAGGAAGGCTGCCACGCTCAGGGCGAACAATGTATCTTAGCTGGGGAAAGGAGAGGTCTCTTGCCTTGAAATAAAGAGACGCAGTAACACGAAATTATTAACTGCACTCTGGGCATCCAAGGTCGGGATACCCCGAGCTGTTGGTGCGCCGACGTTTTATTTGAAACACTGTAACCAATGAGCACCGAGCTCGGGGGAGGAACAAGAGAGGAACCACGGGTGAGGAACCAACAGGAACAATAGAGGGGAGGAGAGGGAATGACTGACAAGGGAACAGATCAGTAGACAACCGAACTACACAGAAGTTTCTAGAACTAAACAGTGGCTGACAGGGCTGGCTTCTTGACAGACTGTAGAGGTGGCCAATATCCTGCGGGGACGTCCTGCCCCTAGCTTTGGGCACGCGAACCACCTCCGCACTGCAACTGTTTGAGAGACCAAGTTTCCATGAATTCTCAGCAAATCTATACCCTTCAACAATTTTGTACCTTAGGCAAAAGTGGTGTTGGCATGAGCTGGTGCTTGCGGGTCTCACCTCCAGCTGGAGGCACACCTCTTGGAAGACATCTAGACACTTGGCACTTCCAGGTTAGATTCAGTGTCTTTAATCCAGAGAGAAGCAGCTGTAGAGTGCCAGTGGGTGTGGAGAGACTCTGCTCGGAAACAAATCTTCCAGCACAAAGTAAGGAAAATGCAAGACACTTCTGCTTTAGCCCAGGAACCAGGAGTTTGGCAAGGATGAAGCACTTGTGCTGAAAAGACTTCAAGCAGTGCTGCTGACATTAGATAAACAGTGAATCTTAGGCCCCACTAAATTCCTTAGGCTTTATATACATGATGTCTGATATTCATGGAGCAACCCCAGACTAGAAGGATGCAAAGGTAGTTTACTATAGCATTTTCCTGAGTGAAGTCTGATGCAAAAAGTGATCAAATAGGAAGATGTCACAGGTTTTGTGAAAACATTCATATTTTGAAATTTTAATGGACTAGAAACTGGAGAAAAAAAAACTTCTGGAAAATATTTTGTAAACAGTATACCTGGATGTTAATCTTTTTTTGTAAATATCGACTATATCCACCACCCCTCCAAAAAAATAGCAAATCTCTGGTACTGTCTTTCACATTTGGTTCTTCCCCAGTTCAGTCTTGATGAGCACTATATGAACACTTGTCATAAGAGTAACCTGAGAAATCCTTACAAGGAGAAGCTTGCACTTTTATCACTGTAAGAGTAATAAAAACTAGAACATACTTTTTGATCCTTTAACAGAAGGAGACAAAGAAAAAAGTGCTAAAAGGGTGATGTTTTATATACTGATATTCTATGTATTTCATAGATATATGATCTACACTGGAATGGTAGCTCTCTCTTTTCATCTACTACAGTGTACCTTAGAAAATAAACAACCTTAAATGTAGGCTTTTGATCGAACAAAAGTCTATATGAGTACCACATTGTTTATTTCCCATCTTTCCCCTTAACAAAAGTTGAACTAGACTGAGATTTGCTTTCTAAATTGCCTTTTTTTCATTTTGTCTTCACCAATTTCTCCTCAAACTGCTTTCTTCTAATCTCTGTCTTTATGCTTTATTTAACCGTTCAGCTGTTTGGGTGAGTTGCCTTAATAGCCCACTCTGCACAGGCCAGGTGTAATCTCGGAAGAAAGCACAGTATTTCAGTTTTAAAACTGGTGGAATCGTTGTGAAATTTAGACTGGCACTTTTCTTATTATAGTGTCTAATTTTCCACTAAATATCTAAGATACATGTGAGGCTATTTAAAGACCCATATATTTTATTTGCATTGCATAAAGCCTCTAATAATATTGCTAGAAGGGTACTGAGAAGTCGATCATACAGAATGGACACTGATTAACAAACTAGTAAAATGAGGTATGAGGTACAGATGAGCAAACTGAGAGTAAAGTGATGTCCTAATCCTATCAGACACCATTCTAATAATCTATAAAGAACCCAAGTACTGTATTATAATCTTGTGTAATTTAAGCTTTTGCTTCAGTAGAACTATTCACATTATTTTGGTAAGCAACATGCACAAGAGTATTCAGGCCAGTGGTGATTCTGTGAAGTGAACATCCTAATCAACACTGGACAAAGACAACTTCAACAAACAAGAGCAGTCTTCTTTAACTGCATGCTACAAGTCAGATTGTACAGAGGACAAACTGAACCCTAGGTAATTTTCTTGTAATTAAATAGTGGAAGGAGAGTAGCAAAGCCATGTAAATATATGATATAATCAACTATGCTGAACTAGGCTAAGCACAGGGGTAGCACACACTCTGCTATGAATATCAGACCCTACCCTAAGGAAAACACAGGTCAGTCCTCATTAACGCTTAGCAAAAAACAGGGTCAGTGGCAATCAGAGTAAGGGCAAGAGTTGAATAAGGACGACCTTTGCTCTGAGACAGCAGTCCTCCCCCACTGATATCTGAAAGAGATGAATCTACACAGCAGGAAGGAGCAGCAGCGGCAAAGACCCGCAGTGGTATCAGGGGACAGCTTTGGCAGCTGACCCAATTTGCATTCAGAGCAAAAGCATCTGAGTTCCTTCATGCAGACACTGCATTGCCAGAAGCAGCTTCACATAGCTCCCTGTGAATTCCTCATCTCTGATTTTGCACATCTAGGACAGGGGATGTCAACCCTTACCTGTGTGTCCAGGTGGACCACATGCCTCATGAGGAAAGAGGTGAAGGTGCTAATGCAGCACAGGGTCATGAAAAAGTACTTTATGCACAAAAAGTCTTTCAGGATTAAAACTGCATTATTCTAGTTCTGAGAGAATGTAAGAAAGAGACAAGAAAAGATCAGCATTTCTGAAGGCAACATTTTTTTAGGTCTACTTCACTTTGGAGTCCTGAAGTATTTTACAAATACTGATGAATTTAAGTCTTGCATGGTAGTTCTGTCAAGTCCGTACTGTTGTCATTTTGTGTAAGTGAGAACAAAGGTAGAGGGACTTAGGGAATGTAATTTTCTGCCCTTCTCAGGGTTGCCTTTAAGATTTTCATTAGATCTTGAGAGTGTTTGCTATAAACACAAATACACCATCAGTCACAGAATGCTGGCACTTGAAACTTATTTTTAACAGTGGGCAATTAAATCTATGAAGGCATATAGAGGACTAATTTTATTGAAAAGAACATTTTAGAATGAATGTAATTTGCACGTGGTACTTCATAACTGAAGGTGAAATTTGTTTCAGAAGAGAAATTTTAAAAGGTAAAATGTGTTGGTACTTGTATTTCCATAATTGATAATTCCTGTCCCAAACTCTTTAAAACAAAGAGAGAAGACAACGGTCTATGGAAACATACATATCAGCTGGGGAAAAAAATGAAGAAATAATAAAGTAGTGCTAGTGATCATGTCAGACAGGTGCTGGTCAGAATGTCCAACAGTGACCTGAGCACACTTTTCACCCAAATGCTGAATCCTTGACTTTTGAATTTTGTACTTAACTTCACTTGGGATTCTGTACTTAAAAAAGTGTAGAAGTCTGGTTGAAAGGAAATTATGCTTTTTCTCTCACCTGAAAGAATTAGACAGTCTATCTTGCCAGGAGAGAATCCAAACACTACAGCAATCATCTCTTGAAAGCTTCAAATGCTAATCTTGTTTTCATTAACAGTACTTCAGTGATATGAGAACTCAACCACAATTATGTCTGATGTGATGTTTTCATGTTAATCGGCATTTAAGTGAAAGGTAAGGCATTAATCAAAGATTAGAGAAATGTATGCTAAATTATTGTGATATATGTATAATTGAAAAGATATGTTGAAAGGGTGAGAGACTTCTCTCTTGGAAGAACAAAAATTAAAACATTAGAACAAGGTGGAGTCAAGGTAAAATATTTTTGAAGATGCGCTGAATGACTGCTTTTATTTTCTCTTTGCATTTTTCTTCTCCCTGTGGAAAGAAGCAATTTGTCTGGAACAAGTACTTGGAATTCATAATTTGATGCTATAAATGGAGGGTAGTCAGGGTAGTCTTGGTAGCTCCTAGGGCAAGAGCTATCATCCAGGTTAGAATTAGTTACAAGTCTTTTATAAAAAGGTCCCAAACTTGCAAATGTATCTGTGATAGACAGTGACATTGAAACCTGAAGTTCAGTTTATACAGAAGTAGGTCTTTTTAGGAGCAGTGAATAAAGAAATCAGCTGATGCAACTTGAGGAGTAATTTTGGACACATCCTGTAGTGCCTTTGGCTGTTTTAGTGTTGGGAGAGATCTGAGTTAAATTATTTTGTGGAGCCAAGTCCTTTCACTGAGAAGGGGATGAGTGGCAGCCATGGCCTCGTGTCCCACTAATCCCTGCAGAGCAGTGTGGGCTATTGAGGGCTGCAAAAGTACCCCAAAGCAAAACAGAACAGCTTGAAACTTGTTCTCTCTTGTATAAGACAAAGACTGTCTTTGGATCACAGAGCTTTAAAAATAGTTTCAACCCACTTCTGCCTTTCTTAGCTCTCCAGTCTTGTGACACAGGCTGTTGTGGCCCAGAGCTATGTCACTCTGGAAAGGAAAGAATCTTGCCTGAAAGTTCCCTGTAGGCTGGGGAGTGCTGGGCCTTAAGAAGGGGGTTGAGCTGGACAGACATGAAGCAAAAGCCCTTGTCTTGCAGCCAGATCACATCCCCCAGTACCAGCACTTAGAGCAACCTCCCTTTTCAAAACTGGTGAAAACACATGATCCATTCCTGGTTTTCCGTCAGGTCTCCTTCCTTACAAAGCTGTTACCTGAGTAGAAACCATGTGGAAACCACCTGGTCACCTGCTTATCCCTGTGGGGAAACCAGCTGAGTCTGAAGCCATCTTAGCAAGCCCATGGCAGGTGGAAAATTGAGTCCCTACTTCCACCTCCAGGAAACACCTCAAAACCCCAAAGATTCAGTGTCACTGCTAAACACATGGAGTATTTTCAATGCTTTCTAAATTGTGTTGTTAAATTCATGAATCCACTTCAAGCAAATTAATAATTGCAATTTTGTTTACCATGATTGGGAGAACTGAGAGCCTGCAGTGACACACTGGATTATGTCGCTCTCATTAGCATTTCATTAGTCCTCTACTTCTTCTCATTAAAATCTCAACCTCATGTAATTTCTCTGCCTCTCTCCACAGATAAGAAAGAAGGCTCAGATGCGGAGAGTTAATGGTGTCAGGCTTTTCCCCTGTTTCCGAGGTACACTTGCTACAGGCACTTGCTGAGCCCTGTCAAGCTGATATTTTTAATAATACAGTATGTTCTTATTAGTCCTCATGCCTGTGAATCACATTGAGCTGAAAGAAATTTCCAGCAGTTGTAGGCTCCATGCACAGCGTGGTATAACTTCCTTAGCAATGGGGATCTGATGTGACATGGCTTTGTGCAAAATGTAAGCCTCAAAAACCTTCACTGACCTTTTGAAACTTTTGTGACTTGTGGGATGACAACTATAAGGCTGTGTTGGCTCTTGAGGGTCCCATCCTGCTCATGCACATCAAGGACAGGTCTGCCCTCCGATTCAGCTGGCAGGGAGGTCAGGCACTGCCTGCCGGGAGATGACAGTTGTTCTGATTTCTAGAAGGATATGAGAATCCCACATTCTCCTTATGTCCATCACATCCCCAGAGAAAGATATTAAAATGTGGAACATGAGTCTCAGAGAGGCAGTGCAATTCATCTGCTGGCTGTTGCAGTATGAGAAATAACTAAAGCCCCCCTTAAAAAAAAGGCACTTCAATAAAGGGAAGAATAACTTTTCCCCAGAGACAGAAGAAGTGCCATGAGGAAAGCAATATTCTTGTCTTCTGTATGATGCTGTCTGAATATCGGGAAGTTCCAGGCAAAATTTGTAAAAGCAAGAATATTTTAGATTCCTTTTGGAGCAATGCACGACATACACTAAGACTAGATTTGGGGGTGAAAATTGAAAGGACTTTACTGGGCCTGGTTAGGAGATAATTAAATTTCTTCATAGTAGCTCATATGGCAGTGCACTTTAGATTTTTGACCAAGGCAGTACTGATAACACATTAATGTTATAGCTTTTGCTGAACAATATTTGCACAGCGTCAGGGCCCTCTCTCACTCTGCCTCCCAGTGAATAGATGGGGGGTGTGCAGTGGGGCAGGAGGTGACCCAAACTAACAGAGGTGAGCTAACCAAAGAATATTCCACACCATATAATGTCATGCACAGCAATAATAGAAGAAAGAAAAGAAGTTTTAGCAGCATTACTCACCTTTTATTTGGGAACTGGCTGAGCATCAGTCTACCCACAGGAGGTGGTGATTGATTCCCTCTGCATCACTTGTTTTGCTTTTCTTCTCTCTTCTTCCACTTTTTATTCACTTGTTGAACTTCTGTTTGCTTTTTTGCTTTATCTTGACCCCTAAGTTTTCTTGCTTTTTTTCTTCTTTTCGTCTTGCCCTTTTTCACTGGGGAAGGAGAGAAGTGAGCTGGGCTCTGTGGTGTTTAGCTGACCACTAAAGTTAACCAACAACAAAGACTTAAGAACACTTTGCAGTTTTCCTATTGTTGGTAAGCATTTCTTATGGCTTATGAACCTGTCTGACATCTTTACTGATTTTTCTGTAAGGAATGACACTAGGCTATTTTCTAAGCATTTCAATACACTGCAGTTTTCTTGGTACTGAACAGCAGGTTTTGTGAAGAAGGATGA
>VZTZ01025951.1:322284-344034 GCA_013400955.1 Drymodes brunneopygia | reverse complement strand
CCACACGTGCCCTGCGGGCAGAGGCAGGGGCTGTGAGCCGCAGTGACTCCGGGCCGTGCGGCGGGGATGGCACCGGGGCCGCGGGGATGGCACCGGGGTGTGCGGGGATGGTCCCGGGCTGTGCGGGGACGGTCCCGGGCTGTGCGGGGACGGTCCCGGGGTGTGCGGGGACAGCCGCGCTCCTCCCGCTATCAAAGGCACTTTCTCGCTCCGAACAAAGGCGCCGCTCCCGCATCCCGCGCCCCACACAAAGGAGCCGAACACGGCACCGCCAGCGAGGGCAGCCAGGGGGTTAAAAACCCACATCGCAAACAAATGTTCCCGTAATCAACGCTCACCGCAAGCAACGCTCACACAACTGCAGGAAAAAGAACCATTTTCTGCAAATAGCAGAAAAACGCTTTCTTCTTTAGGGTGAAATATCTCTTTTTTCAAGTATCAGTCTTAACCTTTTCTATTTCAGGTTAGCTTGGAAAACAGATATTTATTTAGACAAATTCTAAAGTAGCTGTTATTTACCCAGAAACCAAAGAACAATCTGTGCTATTAAGATTTTTTTTTCCAAGACATAACGTTATTTGTTACCATTCCTAAATATTCGTTATGGGACCCACGCAACCTTTAAAAAGCTGATTGTTTTTTCATTAAATTTGGATGCTTGGGAGGATTCCGTGCACAAGTTGAATAAACCAATATTTGGATAATTTTCAAGTGAATGTTTAAAATACAGATAGGATCAACCATTCCAAAGGCAGGTACTCCCTGTCTCAGCACTGGTTTCTCTCCAGCCCCTTCCCCTCCAGCCCTGCTGGACCTGCAGTGAGGTCCTGGGTTCTCAGCATCTCTCTCAGAGGGAAGATCAGAGAATTTTGCTGGTTCAGGATCTTTCTGTTCTTCCTTCTTTTGAAGTTCCATAGCTGGTATTTTTAAGTCACATCCTCCTTCCCATCTTTCTGTGACATGGAAAATGTCACACTTTGCCCAGATACAATTTCAACAATTTCATTTATATCAGAGGATGCTTATAAGTACATTTATTTCAATCAGATACTTATTTGCATTCAAAGTTACTGCAAAAAAATTAAGGACCAGAACATTGATACAGTGCCTTAATCTGAGCATAGTAAAATCCAGGAGCTGGTCTTGAAACCCACACTCTAAACTTACGTGTTGACTTTCTGCAACTGTACACAAAATTCAGGTAATTGCAGTTAAAAAAAAAGAAAAAGGATATTTTTATAGCCTGAGCCAGCCCATTCCTAGCCATTTGTAAGAACAACTGCTGAGTTTGCACAAGAAAACAGTGTTTTAAAACAATGTCTGAACCTACATCCCCTTCTTAAAGTAATTTTTAATGCAAATTAGTCCTTCCTAACCCAAACATGGTTTAATCCAAGCCAGAGCTGTTGGCCACCGTGCAAAGCAGCCCAGCAGAGTTTTACTGCCAGAGGAGATTGGGTCAGAGATGGCTCCTGGTGTCAGATCAGTCACTGACTGCCTCAATTACCTTTGGCAAACCATTTAACCTTTCTGTATTAATGGTTTCCTGCCAGTAGAACAGTTCTTCATCATGGTCAGGAGGAGTTTAGCCCATTAATTACTAAAAATAACTATAAAAATACTCTTTCTTTAATTCCAGTAGCTATCTGCTCTGCACAATAACACTGAAACTCCAAACTCCTCTGCACATTAGGTAGAAATGAGCTATTTCTAGGTAAGTGGGTGCTATTTCAGAGCAGATTTTCAGCATCCACACTCTAATGGCTTCACAAATTATGAAGAAGAACAAGGCTCGTGGTTTTCTTGCAGCTCGTGACTAACAACAACAAAAAGAAACAGCAGTTTGTCCTGAACTGACAACTTGTATGGTTTAGAGCACTTCCCTAAGTTTTAATGAGCTAAATGAGTTTAAAAAGTATCTATTGTGAAAATCACCTTGATCTGAAACCTTCCATGCCATGTTTCAGCCTAAACAAACTTTACTGCCTGGAAAACACCTCTGGGAAAGGGAGTTTCTAAGGGAAGCAGTGAGAGCACAGCAGCTCCACTGCAGCATCCTGACAGGGACCCCTGCAATACAGTCTATTCCAGAACCATTTTTCTTTTTATTATTTCATTAAGTTGTATCTCACTAAAGTTCCTCCTAGGATCTCTCTACAGCACCAAATTTTTCATTGAGAAAACTATAAATCATAGGCCTAAATTACAATTTAATTATAAACGCCTTCCCTTCTAATGCTGCCTGGGACCTTTTACCCTCCTACATAATTCTAAAAAATGACCCCTGTCATAATTTCCTTCACTAGAATAATATGCAGAGATCTAATCCTGAATCCTGCTGTCTTATAATTTAATATAAGAGGTAATTATTATTCAAAAGATAATGTTGCAGATATTGAAAATATTCTGAAGTTTAAGTCTAAAAAAACCTTCCCTTGGTATGTAAAAGCCTCTTATTTGACTCTTGCGAGAAAGGAAATAAATAAAAGGGTTTTAAGACTTTATGCAAAATGCTAGAAATATTATTTGTAGCTGAGATTTGTCAACTGTAATTTTTATAACCCTTGAACTACAGAGAAAACACTCACATGCAGCAAAAGCAGGAAGGCACCAGACCATTTATTATCGATCTCTGCTTTTTGCCATGGCTTAGACAGAAAGTTCTGGATGCTGAAAAACAGGGCTGAGGTGGCTCCACATTTGGGATTACAAGGATGAAAGAATACAAGTCTAAGGTGAGGCAGAGTCACGAGAAAACCAAATCAAACAAACAGACCCCACCATCATGAAACCACCTTCTTTCACCTCAAATTTGATTTTAAATTGATCCCATCAAAGGCACAGTCGTGTTTATCCAAAACACTCCTGTAAAGAAGACAAATTATAACAAAACCTTAAGGAATTAGTACATTTCTCCCCAAGTCAGAAAAGCAAGGAGTAGCATCATTGTGTCAGCTCATCTTGCACAAGAGACGTGGGTTTAATCTCAGCCCAGGAACACAGCTGGTACTGCCTGGCTGCTCCCTCTACACAGGAAGGCTTTGACCTTAAAGCCCTTTTCTCTATAGCTGGGATTAATCAATTAAAATCTGTTTTCTTTCAAGTTAACTCTTAGGGTATGCAGGAATATCTGCCAAAGAGGGGACCTGAGTGCAGCTGGAGCAGGAGAAGGTGAGGATAAAGGAGAGAGAATTAACAGAAAGAATTCAAGTACAGTAGAGTAAAATCTTAAAAACTGGAATGTTTTTCCTGTTTCAAATTCAGGGAGCCCCATTTTTTCAGGTAAATGAGATATCAAATGAGCTTCATTGCTTCTAACCACATCCAGCTCCATCAGTGAGAACAAATAAAAATCCCCTAACTGACAGATTCAACATCCTGAAGAGGGAGAGGCCAGGGAGGTTATCAGAAAATGGGGTTCACAAGAGGTAATTATAGCCTGTGCTCACCCTGCTTAGGTGAGGCAGAACATCATGATACAGCTCCATAAAAATCAAACTATATAATGCAGAGGCACCAGTTTACTGCTCTCTTTGGTTTTGCTTTGGGAGCAGTTCATTTAAGACATAATAAATTGAAGTTTTTTTCTCCTGTCCCTCCATAAATCCAGGGACAGTGCAAATGAGGAGGTGCTCATTATGGACAAAGGAAAGGGGCTCCCCAGACAGTGACACGAGCTGGGAGCATTAAAGCTCTCATTAAAGGGAGCCCTGTGCTTTTTGTAATAAGGAATATTACTTAATAACACTCCAAGCATGGTTCACTTCATACTGCTGAAGTGAGCTTTTGGGGGGCACTGAAGGGGAAAAGAGGGAGCATCCACAGGACCACAAACACCATAAAAACAGAGATGGAATTTCGCCTCTAACGAATTAATAATAAGTAAGGAAGTGTCACTGAATGGCTTCGTGCAACACAGACTCAAAGATCCTGGGGGGATTCATGGAAGGTGTTAGACTTCACTCCTAAATGGACAAACAAAACCAGACTGAGGGACACAGGTAGGAAATCATTTCAGTTCTCAAAGCAGAAGGATAACAAAAGGTTCAAAGCCACCACCAGGGGAGTTGGCCAAGAAACCACTCCTATTAACACATTGCATCCTTTGTGCACATCACAAACTTTCCCTAAGAAGGTCTCGTAGCTGTCCCTACAGAATTTAATTCTGTTTTTGCCAAGCCCTCACTCCCACCTGTCAGATTACTCTGAGTTGTGCTGCTATCACTGAATGTACCTCACTAGCTCAGCTTTCTGTTGGCTGAAAGCTCAGTAAATCCATTTCCTACTCTGTGATCCAGCTCATTAAAGCAAACCCTGCAGTGACCCAGGGTCAGGGCAGATCCCTGCCAAAACTCAGTGGATACCTCCTTGCATTCTGACAGTGGTAAGTTTGCCCTAAAAATGATTCTTCAACCCGTTCTATACCACTCATCTCAACCAGATTTCCTCAGTTGCTTCTAAATGAAGTCGTGTGAGGAGTGTCAGAAAGCTCCCTGAACTGGAGCTCCAGGGCAGCGATTGCTCCTCCCCTGCCACGCCTGTTTCTCTGCCCTACACGTGCTTGTGTTGCTCGGACAAGATTTTTTCTGGCAAGTCTGTGTTTGTTTTTCATTCTCTTGTCATCTTCCAAGTGCTCACAAATAGTTTGGTTGCTTTTCCCAGAGTTTCAGCAGGAACTGGAGGTTACCTGGCTGATCTATAGCTCCTGACTGAAGTCAGGACACAGAACTGTCTTCCAGGATTTCACCTCCCCTACATCAGTCTTCAAAACGAGCCGCCTCTAGTTCTGAGTTTATTTTGGCTCTACATTAAAAACTCTTTTAATGAGTTTTGAAACCAACAGTTCTGACAGCGGCACTCTTGGACACTTTAAGCTGTTCCTTCTCTCTTCAGGACTCAGATCTCACCCCTTTGGCAAGGGCATTAATTATGGTAACTGCTGTCCCAAGGGCAGCTTCAAGAGAGAAGGATACAGAAACTTTTGACTGTCTCAAAATTCTCTTTGCTCTCCACTAAATGGTGATCCTGCACTTTCCTTTATTTTCCCGTTTCTTATGCTCTTAGCATTCTTACTTTTGCTATTTTGATACATCTTGCACCCTGTTTGATGATTTGGCCTCTCTGGTTTTACCACAATGTGCTCTGCTGTATTTTTGTACTTATTCATGCCAGTCTGCAGGATGGTTCCTTACACCTGGCATCCATCCTCTGCACTAAGACAGTTTGTATTTGATTAAAAAATTCCATTTATGTAATTATTCAGGTTCTGGGTCTGAATGATTCCCAATAATTGTCACATTAGGTGCCCACTGTCACTGTCACTGATTATTCTTAGTTTTAATTGCCCACTAAACTCAAAACTCGCCGCCCTTTTGCCTGATAACTCAAGTAGTTTTGGCTTGGCCTTCTGCCTTCCTTTGACACACTCACTCTACATTCCAGCAAGCATTTAAGTGTTTTTACACTGCTGGTATATGGGGGACTAACAATATTATCACTTTTCTCCTGTCTGTAACTGGAGGCCACAACAAAGAGAGAAACACCAAGGCCAAGCTTGCTCTCATTGCTGATGGCAGCGCTCACTCACAGCTCCAAGAACATCCATTCCTCCAACTTTGCAGAAGTACTTCTGCAAAGGGAACCCAGCCCCAGCACATTTCTCTCCCATTTAATAGGCTGCTTTAAGAGCACGTTTACTTAGTCCTCATCAAACACGGGTAATTGACAGCTCTCCACCCCCAGCATCCCCACTCCGAGAAGGCCGTTTCCCCAGGAGCCGCCTCAAACAACCTCAAACACTTTATTACTGGTCAATTTGGGTTTCCTGCCCACTGTAAGTGGCAGTGCTGAGGGTCTCTAACTCTCTCTTGTCTTGCTAATCAATATAAGCAGTCACTTCCACGGCGTTTCCCTGCTACTCAGCAAGAAGGACGAGAGAGTGCCACGGGTTGTAAATAGCAGAACAGCCTCAGTGGTACATCAGAAAGTTAAACTTCAGAAACAGAAGCCTGCTTTTATTTTGGACTTTCGGGCTGCTTTTGGGATTTTCTCTGGTTTGATTCTTTCCAGACAGAGCAAAGCACTGCACTTGGTTTGATGCCTTTCCCACTAGCAGCCTCCTTGGTGGGGAGGGTCGTGGTCCCCCTTCCCAGGAACAAAACTTCCCTGGGAGCAGCACGTGGCTGGAGACAGCACCAAGAAGTTCCATAAAGAGCCAACCACAGCTTTATGGTCATCACGTTATGGGTATGAGAAAGTCGGGATTAAACAATTATTGCCTGGAACTAAGGCAGTAAAATTTGTTTATGAGGTAAATTTTAACAAGAAACAAACAGCTAGTGTTGTTTATAAGCAAACTCGAGCTGTAAAATCCAGGGAATGCTTTGTAAATGCCCGTCCATGGGCCAGGTGAGGTCCTGCAGGGAAGCTCCCTGCTGCTTGCAGCTGGCTCTCACACACACAGTGTGACCAGCTCCAGGTGACATCAGAGCCACTGGCTTTGCCCAAGGATGGCAGGGACAAAACCTTCACTTGCTGGTAAAGGTGTTTTTTCTCACAGGTCTTCCCCTCCACTGCACAGAACGACCTCCCTGTCCCCTCCATACCCAACACAGCCACAGGGACTAATCACAGGATACTGGTATTGTTTAGGTTGGAAAAGGCTTCTGAGCTCCTCAAGTCCAACCATTAAAGCACTGCTGCCAAGGCCACTACAAAAGCATGTCCTGAAGTGCCACCTCTGCATCTACAAGATGCCAAGAGACAGGAGTCTGTGACCCAAGAGCAGGTAAGTCAGGCAGAGTCTGCTCGAGGCCCCTCTGGCACACAGCAGAGTGCTTGGATCCAGTCCTAAATTCAGTGTAGTCTGCTTTCCCCCTGCCACCTCGTTTCGGAGGAATTGCCCATGTTCTTACTGAGCACTGCAACGTGCTGTCTGTTTGAATGAAATGGTTCCACGAGGCTGAGCCCCAGGAGGACTCTGGGGTGTCCCTGCAGTGTGACTGCACCGTTAATGCCAGCACAACAACGAGGAGCAGCCACTCAAAGCTGACTCCTGCAGCAGGAGATGGAGCATCCACACTCCACAGCTCCAGGACAGGATGATCCAGGGGTGCTGCAGATGTGGGGACTAAGGGCCAGCCCCTGAAAAGCCAGAGCCAAAGGCTGATGTGGAACAGCAGGGACATGGATGCAGGGCCAGAGCAGCCACCCTTCCACCTCCACGGCCACCCAGTGAGCACACACTACCTGGGCACTACCCAGGAATGCTGCTCCTGCTTTCATTAAAACCCTCCTTGCACCACTTGGCATACTGTGAGGAAGGAAATACACCTTTGCTGATCCCACTTTACTCTTCCACAACAAGAAAGAAATAAAAAACCTGGGGGAAAAAATGTAACATTATTCTTTTTACTGCACACACACACGAAAAAAATCTTTAAAAGTGAGTATCTGCCTACTGCAAAGTATTGAGGTGAAAAGGGAGGTGTTATCATCCCCGTTCCCCCAGGATCTCTTAGAGCGTGTGTGTTTCTGTGGTGGTTGGCTTGTGGTTTCGTTGTTCACTACAGTTTCCCAGAGCCCTATATTTTACTGAAACATAAGTACAGGCCCACCAATTTGCTGACAAGCTGATCTATTGGCTCTAGGACACTGAGGGGAATTATGCTCCTGCCGCCCTGATGCTCTCCTTTGTTTAGAAAAAGAAGAGAGAAAGAGAGAGAGTGAAAAAAAAAATCCTCAATCGTTTAGTACAAGTCATTTTACATGCTGGGATAATGAAGTATAAAAATGCCTTCAAAGGACTGATTTCCTACTTTTAACTCACTACCAGCCGAGCTCTTTGTGAGGCCCTCTGGAACATGCATTCCCAGCCCCACTCAAACAAAAGAGCTGCGAATTCATTAAACTATTTAATTATGCCTTTTTATTTTTCTCCATTAGCAAGCCCTGCCAGTACAAAGTAAATAAAGCCACCATGGTCTTTCCCCAGCAGACACACTGACTGTTTTTATTCTTTATTCAGTTTACAATATAAAGGGCTATTTTTCCCCCCTCCTCCTATTCTTGGCGAGTTTCCTAATACAAGCCCTACAAACAGAAGCATCCAACTGTACATGCGAGGCCTGGAAGCGGGAGCAGCACTCAGCATTGCAAGCACATACCCCAGACAGCTTTCAAAGTACCAGCAGCCAACGGCAGCCAAACAGCACTTTGCAGCCAACGCGGAAAAGATATTAGCTTTTTTTTTTATACTCTAGTAAATTTGCTTTTTACATCTATTTCTTTTCAGAAGGGCTTGTTATTGAGCTTACTGTCCACAAATTCCATTGATCTCAGGCTGTGACTCAATCCATATGCTCACGCTTTGACACCAGCACAGCAAGCAAGCGATACAAATCCTGTTCAGGCTACAAACTTATTGATTTTATAGATTTCCCCCAAAGTTGTGATAATGATATATCATTGTTAAATTTGGTAGAACAAACTGCTTTCCCAATCTGTCAATGCGAGCATGAAAACCAATTCACAGCCTTGTTTAGAAGGCTTTCCCTTCAGAAGAATAACTACTGCTGGCGGAGGCAGATCCCCAACACCCCGCCGCTGGCAGCAGGGTGATGGATGTCACCTTTCCAGTTGCCCTTTCCTGACCCACAGCCCGCTGCGTTCCCAGACTTGCCTCCTGGTTATGAGAACCACCCTTATTTTTTCAGAAGCCTTTCTCAAATTCATTATTTAAAACTTGCAGTAGATGTAAACCGTAATAATAGCTTTTAAACATATTTCCTTTAAATATTTTAGATGCATTAAGATGACATGAGAATTATTGATTTTAGCAAATCACTTTTGCTTGTTCTGTTCCTGGGCTCAGATAAATGGCAAAGCCGTGCTCTTCCCTTCCATGAGAGGGAGACAGAACACTGACTTAAAGAGGAGTGGCCTCACTTCCTGCTCCACCACGATTCCTCAACCTCCCAACAGTGGGAACAACACAACGTGTCCCTTCACAGCGACTGCCTTCCCCTGCCAAACCCACTCGGGCATTTTCCTCCTGGCGTTCCACTGCCAAAGCAGAAACCTGATCTGCCACATCTCCCAACCAGCAAGCACGGGGCCGTGCCAGAGGCATTAGGAAGACAAAACTCAAGCTGTTTCTCAGGTTCTGAGAACGCGACATGAGAAGCTCATCAGTCCTTCTGTGCTTATCACAGGACAGAAAGGCTCTCACCAGCATCACGTCTGTGGGGTGCAGGAGATGGACACAAACTGTAAACAGCTGTTGTGTTTTTAACAAACCATGAAATAGCTCCAACAAAACCGTTTGCTGGAATGACAATGTCAGCTTTCATTCCCACATTCTCCTCCAGCTCTGAAGCAACTATTAGGCCTCCAAAAGGAGACCAGAAATCATGAACAAAATACTTGCCAAAGAAACTGAAGTTAATAAAAAGGCAAGACTTACAAAGTTAGAAAACTAAATTTAGGGAATCCATGTGAGTAAATTGTTTCTCTCTTGAAAACCTTCTCTTTTCCATCCCAGTCTTTCTGCCTGTTATTTATCCATCTTCATTCAACATCCATCTCTCAGTGCTGGAAAAGCAGCTGAACTCCCCCGACATGATGTCACCAGTTCAACAAACCCCACACAGCGAGAGCTTTACTGTGCTCTCCCCAGTGCTGCTGGTGATAAGTGCCCACATCTGGCAACACAGCCCTGAGCATTTAACCACGTTCCTGGGACAACAGCTCAGAGACACATTTGGAAGGGCTGAACATCTCCCACCAGTGCCTCTCCTTTCACTTCTGATTTAATTCAAGGTGATGGGTGCTGAACTCTTTTACCTACCGTGGCTTTTTCTGAACTCGTTGAATGCCCTTTCCAAATATGTCTTTGTGAAAAGTCTTTCTGAACTTCAGGGCACTTGAAATTCAAGCACCTGCCTGCGGTCTCTCTTCTCTGTCTTCCAACTCTGATAAGAAACAACAACTCTGATATATTTCTCATTCATCTGTGGTATTTTCACTGTTTTCTCACTGCAATAGCCATGTCAGGGTACGAGAAAGGTGACAGAACAGCACAAATTCAGATATTTTATTATCATGTTGCTGAGGAGCTGTGCTTCATGCTTCTCTTTCAGAGCGTGGGCACAAAGGCTCTCAAACAACAGACTGTCTATTTGCTGGGCAGAGGAGCTTCTATCAATAACAGAATCAGCATTCAACTATTGCTGTTTGAAGAAGTGAAGACCTTAACCCAGAAAGTGTCATCACAAACTCACTAGTGTGATGGAAGAACTGGGACTCGATGAAACTGTAGGATTTGCCAAAGGCCTCACATGAAACCAGTGGTGAGGTGGTGCCCCAGGGATGGAGACCCTCACTTAATGTATATTGCACCATTGTGGATCATGTCAGCTCATGTCTTCTTCAAGAAAAGATTCACAAAGGGAATGTCCTCTTACATTCCTCATTATTCCTTGTTTACTGGACAAATGATGACTTTACTCCAGCCAGCCCCTGCAGTAGTAAAGGCTTCACAGGCTCCTCTACTTTGTTCCTGATGACCTTTCATACCACTTGATACTGAATTTATATGACCTCCACAACAGGAAAAACCTGTTCTTGGTGTTCTGTGATGTTCCCATTCAGGGTAACAGAACATGGGGGAGGATTAACATCGTGGTTCCAGATGACAACAGAGGAGAACTGCTGTCTCAGAAAAAATTAAGTCTGAATGTGTAACAGGAATGTAAAGACATCCAAAGAGTACAAGTACTTCCAAAATTATCCTAATTCCTTCCTTGCCCCATGCCAAAGCAATCTGTTTGGACAAGCCACAGAATCTCTGCCTCCAATTTACACTTCTGGAAAAATAAGTCTCTCCTTTCTCGCATCCCACTCTTTCTCACTTTCCACCCCCCCAAAAAAAGGGAGAGAAAAGGGGAAAAAAAAGCCCTTCCTGATAATTGCACTGGTCCAAATGTGCAGGGCTTTCATACAGAATGATGGCTTCCCTTGTCTCCTGCATTTGTTCATCTCCTTTGGGAGGAGCAATTTACAGAAAGCATTATCGATTTTTGCCATAATAGGTACAGAGATGCCTCACTGTCCCCGCTCAGCCAGCTCACTCTCTGCATCACAACTGTCAGGCCAGTTTGTGAAGCCCGTCATTATTTTTTTTCAAGTAAATCCATCACAGGAGTGGGGGAAAAGTGATGAAAATAAAATTATTTTCACCTTGCCATAAAAAAGAATGGCCATGTTCCCTAACAGAAATAAGTGCAAATGCTGTCAACTAAGAGAGCGGAAGGGAAATTCAAAGCAAATAAAAGTGGGCTGGGGGGAGGACGGGAAGGGGGGGTGTGAGGAGCCATGGCAGGAGCTAATTTACTTTGAACACATTCTGGAATTTTCCTGTTAAAACCGCTATTTACAACTCTTCCAGTTGTTCTTCATGTTCTCATTTCTCAGGAAGTGCTGAAATCTATACTTTATACAGATATTTGCTTTGGCTTTTAGGGTGCAGAGGAGATTGCGGGTTTGGGGATGCAGTTATTAAATATTATTGGTCTGGGGGATGAAATGTGCTGTGAAAGCTGCCTGTGAATGCAGACCACCCACCCGCCCCGGGATTACCGCTGCTCTCGCTCCTTTGTGCGGGGCTGGGGCTTCTCCCACTCCCCGTTCTCTGGGGCAGGCTGAGGCCACCAAACTCATTCTGTCCCTGATCAGCATGTGAATGTTGAGGGACACTTACTTCAAATATTTCTGAAGCTAAAAAAGCCTTTTAGAAATCACATCTAAAAACAAACAATTCCCCCCTGCCCCTCGCCTGCATTACTGACTCTCCGACAAGCCCTTTGGTATTCATCCCTCCTCCTTGATTAGTTTTTGCTGTACCCTTCATGTTGGTCACTTATCTCACATCTTGAAGGTCACACTCTGTACTCCCCTATTCCAGTGGCCCTGGCTTGTTTTTTATTCCTGAAGACAGCCTTGTTTTGGGCTCAGAAGGTTTAATCCAAGAATTGGCTCTGGATCTAATTCCCAGATCCTCAGTTCATTAGCCATGAAAAGTGATAGCTGCTTAAGATTTTTATGAGCCATTGTTCCAAAGCGGGCCACAGAAACGGCACAATTACCCAGCGCAGTGCACAAAGGCCCGGCTGCCTCTGGCACTGACACGAGGAGCTCGATAGCAATCAAACAGCTTAATGAAAAGCAGCAAGTTTGCTCTTGGTAAGGAGTGAGGGATCTGTGAAGTTTGTTTCCAAGTGGTGCTTTCTCTAAGGACACTTGTTAGGACAAAATTTAAATCACCCTGCCCGTCCTTCAGGAGTGCTGGCGCTAAAGGAGACACAACTTGGCTTTTTGACCCTTCCACACAAGCACTTGTGAACATTAAGGAATCCTTTGGGATGGAAAAGGATTTAAAATCATTAAGCCCAGCTGTTTCCCCAGCAGTGCCAGGGCCACCACTAACCTGTGTCCCCAAGTGCCACAGCCACACGGCTGTTAAATCCCTCCAGAGATGGGGACTGCACCACTGGCAGCCTGGCCATCCTTTTCATGAAGAAATTCTTCCAGATGTCCAACCTGAACCTCCCGTGTCACAGCTTAGGGCTGTTTCCTCTTGTCCTGCCCCTTGCTCTCTGGGAGCAGGGCGGAATCCCAAGCACAACTGGACTCCCTATTATCTCCAGCATTTAAAGCTCATCTGTCCTGTCCCTCTAGACTCTCAATCCAGATCTAGACATTAATATTTTGGCTTGCAGTGATCCTTGTGGGTCCCTTCCAGCTCAAGACATTCCATGAGTCTGTGATTTCATGGGAAGAAAGGGGGAGCTGGGAGGGCAGCAGTGATGGGGACAGCAGGCAGGGACTCCCTTTGGAGCTCCACCACCTCCACATCCCACAGTGACACCCCACGAGCTTTGTATCTCCCTAGGTATCTACAGAAATTCAAATCCTGGGTTCTCACTAGAAAACAAAAAATAAACTTTGTCATATAGATCAAACATATCAGGACAGTTTTGCTAGTTTATTAATTGTATCTCACAGTCTCTGCTGTGCAAACAACAGGGCAATCCTGTCGATGAATTCTCATCCTAGGAGGAAACATTAGTTGAAATTAGTTTAGTTTGTTCCTTTGCTCTAACAAGTGCATGTGAGATTGTAATTGTTTCTAACTCTCTGCTCTCTCTGTCCACACTGAGGGCCATGTCAGGGCAGGTGGCCACCTCCTGGCTCTGTCATTTAGCCAATATTGAGCTGCACTTCATTCCTACATATGTTCAGACACAGCCATCCCCGCCCGGAACAGATGTACCCCCACACACACACATATGTGGCTGCTGGTTAATGCAACAAGCACAGTAAAAACAGGAGGACTGGGAAAATTTGGAAAACAGCCTGCAGAAAAACAACTTTCATTTAACTTTTTAATTTCAAACTATATTAAATTAGCCATGATCACAAGAGGAGTAAGTGCTAAAACCAGATGAGTTCAAGGGTTTGATGCCAATGCTTACATTTGGGAACAAATGGGATTTCATGAACACGTGCACACCCACCCTCTTCCTTCCAGCTGGAGCATTAAGTGTGGCTTCACTCTGAAAAATCACAACAGAAATGACAACTTCATACTCAAAGATTCCCTCTCCACGTGTAAACACGACCGAGTCCACTGCCTTCAGTGAGAGAACAGCTATTTGCCAAATGTTTGTGCTCCCACATCATTGCAGATCACAGTAAATGTGCAGGAGCACTCCTGTCAAACTCTCCATATTCACTGAGCTCTCGTCAGCTCTAAGTGAAGGGGGAAAGAGAGGGACAAGGGAAATGTCCAATGCCAAGGACACCCTGACACCAGTGACTGACATGGATCTTACCAGAGGTGATGCACCTGCACCAGTGCTTGCTTTGGCCAGACAGTATTTGCTGGCATCTCCCAAGGCTTTGCTTTTTCCTTTTTTTTTAAGAGACGGAGAAATTAATTTCTCACATGTCCCTCTACACTCCCTGGGTTTGTCACTACTGGCAATCCAACTGTTGTCAAACCTGTATTTTAACAACTTTGTTTCTTTCCATGTTTTGTTAAGTCTGACAGTGTCATGCCACAGTTCTCACTACACTTCAAGCACAATGTTACCATTAAACAAATAAAATATACAGAGAAATTAACAGAACTGCTCATCTCAGAAGAGATAAATAGAACTGAGTATCTCATTTAAACGGATATTTAATGAGCAAATAGGGTGAAGTGATGCACCCTCCTTGTAGATAAAAATGCATGCACTGAATTTCCATGGGTTTGGTGGCCCACAGAGTAAAAGTTGGAAGGAAGAAAGAAACATCTCTGGTTTTTGGGTGGAATTAAACTAGGAAGGGAGTACATAAGAAAGCAGGTTATTTGTGGAAAAACACTCTGGCTGAACACTAGGGCAGAAATTGAGTCTGCTGTGCTGCTTTGTGCTCAGCCTCTGGCTGTCCAGCTGGTAACCAGATCATGTGGAACGCAGGCCTCCGAAAGGTGGAAAAAGATCTGAAATATGAAGCACTGCTGTTTTACTGCTAATTCAATAGGGAAAAAACCCTATAAAATATTAAAGAAAGTATTTAAAAATATATTAAACACAATTTGTACCATAATAGCTTAACCTGACATCAAAACCAGCTTACAGCTTGTTTGTGCCGAGTTGCAGAGTGTGGCTAACGGAATCACAGGCAGAATGTTCCACACAGCCTGCAGCGTTCGGCAAAATAGGATTTGGGCTTCGTTAAAACAAATTCCAGGTGGAAAATTGGGCATGCTGATAAAAGCAGTGCAGGAAAGAGTGTTAGCTCTGATAGGGTAGGATGGGTATTGAATTCACTCTTAACATTACAAGACTTAATTAAAGAGGTTGACCTGAGGACCCCAAGCGGCGCCGAGCTAAGAGAGCCATTCCTGCTCCAGTGTGGTGTTACCAAAGTTAATTCTCGTTAATATGACTCCAACTGGAATGTGTAGAGAACATCCTAACGCAGGGGCGAAGGCTGCATCACTGCTCACCAAGGGAAATAAAGAACACACAGATGCAGATAATGACCCAACAGCAGTGTATTCAAATGCAGCTCTCATCCAGGGAAGACTAATTTTTATTTCTGGATCAGAATGTTATGTAATTTCCCATGGACATACACAGCACTGTCTTTCCAATGACCCTTCTTACTCCAAAGGGACCAAAAGGACAGCACGAGGGCTCAGGAACACCCTTGGTCCTGGAAGCTGTGGCTTGCTGGGCTGTGCTTCAGTGATGCCAACTCTCAGCCAGCAGCCACACTGGATGCTACAGCATTAACATTATTCTTAAGGAAAAGCCTAAATTAATGGAAATTTTTAAGACAAACTCTTCTGTGATGAGTTTTTTTGGCTGAATGACAGTCATGCCAACAGCCATGCCTGTGCTGGACACTGGCACCTGCTGTCCCTCACCTCCTCCCCCTTGCTGTAACCCATCACAGTGCTCAGGGAAACCACCAAGACTCCTCAGCAAGACATGGAGAGGAAGAGATTTGTGTGAGGGGCAAAAATCCTGGGTGACAGGAAGGCATCCCTGCCTTCATCCCAAGGGAAGATGAACTGGTAAAATTCTGTGTATGAAGGCCACCAGAGTTAGAGTGCCCTGGGCTCCTAATGCACTTCCAAACAGGTTGTTTTGCCCTTGGTTGTGTAACACTTGCCTGGAGCTGGGACAGAAGGAGATGGGATCAGAACACACCCATGGCTGTGTCCTGGCCCCCTTCTCACAGGAATGGACCTACAGCTATGGATGAGGTTTTCTGACATGGAGATGTTCAGCTGAGAACATTCAGCTTGACACCCTTCACCTCTGCAGACTCAGGATATTTTATTTCACCAAACTAAAGCAAAGATGTGCTGAAAATGTTGGAAATCATAGAACTCGCAACATCTGCAGAAGGTGCAACCAAAAAAAAATTATTTCCTCCTTTGATAATTTCCCCATTCACCAAACCAGGCCCCCATCAAAATCTACAAAAAGAATTTCTGAACAAAACCACAGTGAGCCTAAACAACATCTGGCCAATCAAATTTACAACAATAGAAAAAGCGCAATAAAAGTTTACTTCTTTTGAAGAAGAAAGATGTCTTTTTAAAAGCTTTATATATAACCCTGAAATTAAGGTTTCTAAACCAAACCTCTCTTCAGCTGCAGGACTGGACAAAGACAAGGAGCAGATGAGAGTCAGCCTCTAACTGTGCTCTGCCCTCAGCATTAAAACCTTCCTCTGCTAATCCTTGCAAAGACCAAAATGAAGAACACTGGCAGCAAAGTCAAGGCCATTTCTTGCCACGTGCCAATCCACAGTGATGCTCTGAGAGCCTCCTGGATGGCCCCTGATGGGCCACCTGGGGCTTGGGCTGGAGCCCAAGGAGCTGGGAGGGTGAGAGTGTGGCCAGAGCTCTGCTGTGATCGTTCTGATCCAGCACACAAAGAGCACTGAACTGCAGCTCTGCTCTCCCAAAATCACTGCGGAGAGAAGAGAAGAGAAGAGAAGAGAAGAGAAGAGAAGAGAAGAGAAGAGAAGAGAAGAGAAGAGAAGAGAAGAGAAGAGAAGAGAAGAGAAGAGAAGAGAAGAGAAGAGAAGAGAAGAGAAGAGAAGAGAAGAGAAGAGAAGAGAAGAGAAGGAAGAGAAGAGAAGAGAAGAGCACACGAACGGCTGCGCTGGCTCCCAAAGGGCCACTCAGAGCCACGTCCAGCAGCCAAGAGCCTTCAAAGGTGGGTGCCCAGGAGCAGTGTAAACAGAGCAGCAGCCAGCACTGCCCCCCCAGATCCCCTGCTCCAGCACTGGGGGCCCAGAGAGCAGAAGTGTCCAATATCCTGCATTTCTCCAGTCTGCCCTTGCACCTACACAAACCTACAATATCCACCACACCTGAGCGGTGAAAAGAGGAAAGTTCCATCTCACTTTCTGCACCCTGCTCTATTCAGTGAATTTTTTGCATAGCTTAAACTTTACGAGTTTTCCAGTGCCTCTCCTCAGGAAGCCGCTCTGATGGCAGCCAGAATCCCTGTTTAACTCCATGATTTCCTCTCTTTACTGTTAGAGAAATTATTGGAAACTTGTTTTTTGAAAAAGCTGGAATAAATTCCGAGGAGGCAAGGGCTGTCAGTGGTGTCTTCCCATGGTAAAGAAGTAATTCCCACAAAAAAAGAAACCCAATCTAGTATCTCTACCAATTTCCAGTTGCCCAGTGCTTCATCACACTTCATCACATTTCAAAAATGAAATGAAGGGCTCTTCATCACTGTGGGTTTTGGCTGAAGAACCCAGAGTGATCCATGTACTTGCCTTGGCTAACAAAGGACAGAACCAAAGATCCAAAGATTACTAAAAACCCGGAAAACTGTTTAAAACCCCAACAAACCTGCAATCTGTGTAGGTCGACTGCTGCTGGCCAGAAGAGAAGTGGTTTTTGGTACTACAGAGAATTACTTCTCTTCCCCTCTGGAAGTTATTACCAAGCTTATCCTGTTTGATATTGAGCATTTATTATTATTCCAGATTTATATTGTGGCATCATCTTCAACTTCTGTACCAGTGGAAGAAACTACAGCAACTGCCCTTGGAGCTGCCAAGTTAAACATGCAGCTGTAGCAGTGGAGTGGACAGGTGATGGGAGAGCACGGACCTCCCCCAGCTGGATGTCAGCAATTCCCAAGGGACTCACGCAGCTCCCGGCTCACTGGGGCTCGGCCATCGCTGACCACAGGCTCCAGTGGGCACAGAGGGGCTCAGCAGAGCTGAAAGGAGGGAGGGCAGAGCCTCTGGGGACTCGCAGGGCTTCTCTTTAACCCTTCAGTGACACTATGGGAGAAGGTGCACAAATGCTCATCAGCAAAGCAAGGAATTGAAGAGGATGTGGAGGGTGGGCACCCATCCCAAACCTCCCCAGAGAGCTGAGCCCTGGCAAAAGCATGAGGGGACTGAAAGACAGCCAGAGGCTCTGCTGGGTGCAGCAGAGCCCAGGAAGGGCCTCGAGCAGAGCTGTGGCACTGCCAGGCTGAGCAGACCCGGAGCAGATCCCAGAGGAGCAGCCGGGGCTGGGGAGCAGGGACAGACCAGGGCTGCCCACGGTGGGGCCGGGCTCCAGGAGCAGGGACCAGCCCCTGGCTGGGACACAGCACAGCCCTGACACACACCAGAGCAGCCTGGGGTGTCACAGTCAGAGCCACACTTCCCACACAGCCTGTGGGTGTCTTGAGAGCAGCAACAGCAACACAACAGGAACAGTGCATGAAGCACCATTTGGTACAAAATCACCACCTCTGCTTGACGAGAACATCTCCTCTCCCCACCTCTTGTGCCAATCACCTGGCAGTTTCCATTTGTCTCTGGGTCTAAGCATACAGGAAATATGGATCACAGTCCCTGACCCCTTTGTTATCTGTAGAAACACAGCTGTTAACCACAGACTTTAACCAAGGCATCAGATCATACATTTTTCGTATAGATTTGGATCTTCTTTTGTGGCTTGGAAGCACACACGTGTTTTGGGAGCAAGATTGCTCCAGAAAAAATTCACTAGAAGCTTAATTCTGAAATGTGACTCCCACTATAAAGCTGTTAAATCTTGTACCTTAAGTTCAGTTGGTTTTACACAGAAGGTTCAGCACCGTAAATTTTCTAATCCCCAGTTCTGGTCTGCTGTTTCTTCTGTCAGGCCTCTCTCCTGCTACTGACTGCCCATCCAGGATTTTTCAAACAATACAACTGATCGTCTGATCATCCTTCTCTCAAGCCTGTGCAAATGTCTAGAGACCCAGATTGCAGCATGGAACCTGCAGGACACTCTGTGCACCAGCCCTCTCCCTGAGACAGCCTTAAGGTTCTGCTCTCCTCTGAGATGGGTACAAAACACACATCATCCCCTCTTTTAAGTGAACCAGCTGGTGCAAAGACAAGGACTGGTCCAACCCCCATCACTGCTGGTTCATCTCATGCCCAGCTTCACTCCTGCACTTCAGGCAAAGATGAGGGCAAGAACCAGCTGTTTCTTGGCTCCTGCCTCTCTCGTGTTCACAACTCCCTGACACTCCAGGGTACAAACTGCCATTTAATGCTACTTTGAAACCAACTCCTTCTCCAGAAATGCTGCTGCTACCCCAGAAGCACCAACCTCCCATGGGCAAGGGGCAGCCAGCACACCCCGTGGGTACAGATATTTACACAATTGCTTCAGAAAGCAAGTAGGAAAATATTGAACACCTTGGGCTTTTCAGCCTTGGGTATGACAAGTCAGAATTAACTTCCATTTTCCCAAAGAGCCTTGTGCAGGTCAGGCTGCCACAGGGGTTACAGAATGGTTTGGGTTAGGAGGGACCTTAAACCTCATCCTGTTCCACCCCCTGCCATGGGCAGGAACATCTTCCACCATCCCAAGACAGGACAAGGCTCTAAGTCCCGTCCAACCTGGCCTGGGACACTGCCAGGGATGGGGAGGCCACAAACTCCTCACAACCCAAAGGGAAAGCAGCTCACCATGGGAACACAGGATTGTCTTTCCTCTCAAACAGAAACCCCAACCCCAAGCCAAGGGCCCAGGGAAGAGCAAGTGTCACCTGGGAGCCCCCCTGTGCCCAGCCCCAGGCTCTCGCTATAGGTGTCGCTGTGGACCCACCCAGCACCTGGAACGCAACCGTGTGCGAGGGGAGAAGAATGAACACTTGAAAATTAATGATGCCAGCCTGTCTTCATATATCAAGCTAATTTGAAAGGGCTTTAATTTTCTTAAAGGATAAAAAAAGGTTTCTTTGCTAGATTAAACTTGCAATTGTCATTCATATATTGTTTATAAGGTACTCATCTCCTCACTCGCTATTTTTTTGTTTTTGATTTTGTATACTAGTTAGCAGTGAAGACTTGTCTGCGTGTATCAGAAGGAATAAAGAGAGAAATGTCCTTAACTGTCAGTTTTAATAAGAGGAGTCAACATGCCTCTATTCAGGTTAAATATTGCCCTGTCACATTTCAATAGAGTCAACAGATTTTTTAAAGAAAAGTCAAAAGCACTGTGTTTGCAAAAAATAATAATAAAAAACCCTACCCCCCACCTCCTTGTCATAGAGTGTCAAAGCCCTTCTTTATTTGGGGGGGCGTGGAGGCAGGACAGAAAATTCTTTTGTAAAATGTGAAAAATTACTACTCATAATTGGCACTGACATGAAAAAGGTTGGGGTTTTTTTGTTCAAAAAACAAAGAAAATCTCTAATTTAATAATCACCTGCAAAGTGTTATTGTGATGGGAACAAAAAACACACAATCAAAGTCATCTCTTTTAAGTAACTATAGTGTTTTTAAGCAATCACTGCGCTTTACCGCGGCTCACACACATAAACCGATGATGTGCAAAGTATAACACGACACTCCAAATTCCTCAAGTAAAGTTTCTCAAATAACAAGTGACAACCTACACAGAGGAAGAGCAAGAAAGGATCTGTCAGGTAAAAGGCAATCACCAAAAGGATGTAAAAGGAGGAGATTCCACAGCGATTGATTCCATAAGAAAATGTGCAAGCGTTGCCTGAATGCCCTGGGCAGAGCCTGCCCGTGCCTGCAGCCTGGTCAGGAGGGTCCTGGTGACCTTCAGATGCAAACTCACATGGCCTTGTCCTGCCCAGTCAAGACTGGTCTAACTCAGTGGAGGAAGACGAGACACAAAGCAGATGTCTCATAGAATAAAATGCAATTTCAGAGCTCCTCATTTACTTTGAGTGACAGTGTTTGAAGCCCAAGATCATTATTTGGAGTTACTTGTGCTTTACTTCCTTTGTTGATGAGTAACATTGTTTTGGAGCCAGATCTTGGTGAAAGCTGCCTAATGATATTTAATAAATCAGCAGAGCACACAGACCTGGGCAACTCACACGTGGTCCCAGAACTGCACCAGCAGGGATGAGCACAGAACCACTTCCAACGAGAGGAGTGTGAACTAATTCATAATTCAGCATCTGTCCTCGTGGTCACCCAGGTCTGGGGGCTGTGCAGGGATGGACGGCTGAGCCCTGCTCCCCTCCCATCAGATCCCCATGGTCTCAACCAGGGCAGCTGCTCAGAGGAGCTATGAGAGCCCCATAAATCCTCAAGCTGCATGTGAGGCTTCTTTTTCACGGGGCAATCACCAGGGTGACACCACGTCCTGCACTTGGGGAACACACAGTTTTCACAGCCATCACAACATCTGTAAAATGGTTTCACGTGAAGTTTCCAAAGCAAAGCTCACACAGGTCAGCGACACCAGAAAACCTCCTCTCGGTTCAGGTAACCCTCACCCCTAAAATCCAGGTGGTTCCCGAGATTTTGTTTTACAAGCCATCTGTCAGATACTTACATTTCATTTTGCAGACTGTCTCATTTACGAGAAATGGCCCTAAGATTTATCCAGTGAAACAGAGCCCTGCTGTGTGCAGAGCCGGGCAAGGCTGAGTGGAAAAGCAGAGCTGGGCTGCTCCGTGTGCTCCTGCCCGGGCACGGGGCTGGGACCTGCTCCCTGCTCCCTGTTCCCAGCTCCCAGCTCCCAGCTCCCTTCTCCCTGTTCCCTGCTCCCTGCTCCCTGCTCCCTGCTCCCTGATCCCTTCTCCCTGCTCCCTTCTCCCTGCTCCCTTCTCCCTTCTCCCTGCTCCCTGTTCCCAGCTCCCAGCTCCCTTCTCCCAGCTCCCTGCTCCCTGTTCCCAGCTCCCAGCT
>VZTZ01025951.1:292042-322188 GCA_013400955.1 Drymodes brunneopygia | reverse complement strand
CTGCTCCCTTCTCCCTGCTCCCTTCTCCCTTCTCCCTGCTCCCTTCTCTCTTCTCCCTTCTCCCTGCTCCCTTCTCCCTTCTCCCTGCTCCCTTCTCTCTTCTCCCTTCTCCCTGCTCCCTGCTCCCTTCTCCCTGCTCCCTTCTCCCTTCTCCCTGCTCCCTTCTCTCTTCTCCCTTCTCCCTGCTCCCTTCTCCCTGCTCCCTTCTCCCTGCTCCCTGCTGGGGATGGCTTTTCCATCCCGCCCGGAGATGCCTGCTCCCCTGTGCCTGCTCCCCTGTTCACAAATCCAACAAGCAGCGCATTCCCCTCTGACTCCTGCCAAGAGAAACCCCTGCAGGGACCCCACTGCCTCCTGCAGCTGGAACGGGGAACAAAAGGCTCGTCCCAAACCAGCCCATCCCTCCTGCTGGACACCAGCCTCACACAACTTCGGCAACAGCGGGACAGTGGTCCCATGGCATATCATGCCCCAGGAGCACAGGGCACTTAGAAATGCCCATCCCAGCTGCCAAGATCCAAACTAGGACAAACAGGAGCTGCAAGAAAACCCCAAATACTGGTCAAAAGAAGTGTTTCATTAAAAAAAAAAAACTAAAAACATGAGTGGAAATTGATCCATCAATGTCACACATAAATCATCCAAGAAAAATCTTCCACCAGATTGTTTAACAATAGAACTGTCTTCCCATGAAAATTACTTTTTCTGAACTGTCCCTAAACTTACAGAAACATGCACTAAAAAAGCACTGGAATTTCCAGTGAAAGCAACTGTTTACCTGAAAACAGGGCACAGTTCAAGCAAAGCCACCAGCAAGACAACAGATTGATCTATCAGCACCCAGAGACTGGGTGAGGTTGGTGGCCCCAGTGTTTAAAGAGTTCCTCATTAGAACATTCACTGGAATTAAATTTTCTTTACAGCAACTTGTGGGGAAATAAAAACCAACTCCGCTTATCATGGAATCATAGAATGGTTTGGGTTGGAAGGGACCTTAAAACTCACCCAGTTCCATCCTTCTGCCATGCCCTCTTCCACTAGATCAGGTTGCTCCAAGCCCCATCCAACCTGGCCTGGAACACTTCCAGGGCAACTTTCAGTTTTTACTGTTTATTTACATATTCTACTTGCTGCCAGGCTTCTCCCATACACTGCTTTCAGCTTTAGATTTTAGAAATGGAGCAAATTTGGTGGAACTGGCAAGGGTTTCATCCTCCTGCTCGTTATCTAACATCTCCCAGCAGCAGAGGATGTTTCACGTCGGAACGTTTCCCATTCCTGCAGGATGCTCTGTCATTCCTGAAATCATGACCTGATGTCACAGGAAGTTAATTTTTCTTGGCGTTTCATGTTTAAATTCAGCTGTTCACACACACTGCGCTGAAGCAGGCAGTGCCAGTGTGACTTCATAGAAACAGACAACAAATATTTCATAAATTAATCTTTGCAAGACAGGGTTCATTAATCTGTAAAAGACTCTGGTTGTGTGTGAACCCAAAGGGCATAACACTGGAATTCTGTGATGCCTTCTGACGTACAAAAGTAGTTCCAAATTTGCAGTCATTATCCAAATAAGCCTCTTGATAAGTCACAGAAATCAGATACTTGGTTTAGGAAAAACCACAAAAATTCCATTAAATCCTTATCTTTGCAGGTAAAACACATTTAATTGTACAGCCTCACAAAGTGGTCCTTCTGCTTGTTGGGAGGCTTTTGTTGAGTTTTTTTAAATTTGTTTGGCTTAGTTTGGTTTGATGTTTTCGTTCTGTTTTTTCATTTTGATGATTGTTCATTTCTAGAGTCTTTGTTTATTTTTTTAGCTTCAGCAATTTTTATCTTTAGCCCCCAAAACACACAAGGAACTTCCTGGAGTTTGCACAGAGATGAGTTTTCAGGGGCCGGGGGTGCTTTCTCAGTACTAAAATCAAAAATGGCAGAAAACAGCTGAGAATTTACCTGAACATGAATGAAATCCCTCATTTGCAGATGTGCCCAGCTGCCTTGGCCATGGCCCATGTATCAGGAGGCTCCTCTTTGCCTCTGTGCTCAGTGCCTGGGGATGCCAGCGAGCCCAGGTCTTCTCTCTGTGGGTGCCCTTAGGAGCTCCCATCAAAATCTGCCCCTGTACATCCAAAACCTCCCTGCCTCACAAAGCCTGCAGCCTTTCCCTTCCCATGCCAGCACTGTTTTCCTGAACATCACCATTCTTCCCTTTTTTCTCCCCGCATATATCGTATTTCTAACTTTGGAGAAGGAACCTAAAATGCTTTAGCAGGAACAAAACTTTACAGGGATTACTGCCCACCCTGGATTAAATCCCACAATTAGGAACTCAATTTGCATTCTCAAACTGAAATCCATTGTTATAACCACAACCACAGTTGACACAGTAGAATAAGCCATTGTAGAAGTAATTCCTGCAAAAGGTCAGATACTTAAAGCCTTCAATTTTACTTGACAACCTCTCAGAAAAGAACAGCACAGCTGCTCTGGGTCCAAATAAGCCACACTGACCACCCTGTTTACTCGAGCTCGGGCTGTTCTCCCCCATCCCAGCCCTTCCTGGCTGCAAAATGCTTTGGGGTGTTTGGGAGACCTCAGCGTCCACAATTCTGAGAATATTTCACTCTCTGGAGGACCAGCACAGAGCAGTTCTGCCCCTGTAGTGCCTGAGAGTGCCATGGAAAAGGGATGCAGGGTTCCCATCTCTGAGCTAGAGCTTCACCATGCTTGCACTCTATGACCTTAAAGGTCCTTTCCAACCCAAATCATTCTGTGATCTGCTCAATGGAACAAGAAAAGGTAGCTTGTCCAAACAGGAGTTTGCCCAGGCTGCTCACCCATCGTAACCTGTATTTTTTTATTCTGGGGTTGTCTCTGCTTTGAGTGGGGAGGCCCTGGCAGAGGTTGCCCAGTGAAGCTGTGGCTGCCCCAGCCCTAACTCCTGTCTCAGTAAAAAGACTTTCATTGTTTAACATTTTTAAAACTATCTATACTGCATTTTACACCCCTTTTGAACCACCATTTCTGATTGCTTGGTTGGGTTTTGCTGATGGGTTCATACAAAATTCCATTTGGTGGCAAATGTGATGTACCTCTGGGTATTGTTGTAATTCATACAATTAATCTTTTTATTTAGTATAGCTGCTTTAGTCAGTAAAGTAGAGGAGAATTTCATAGAGTATCTTTAGTGATGTTACCACAAGTAAATAACATTCTCAGTAGCTTGGAACATAAAGTATTTTTGTGAAATGAATATTCCCTCTCCCTCCCCCCAGAAAATCTGCCTGACCTTGCCAATGGTGTTATTCAGTGCAGATCTGTTCACTTTAGGGCCACACCTGCTGGTGTTACTCCTAAACTGCTCTGAACCAGTTTAGGTACCCTCCTCACACCCTCCTCGTGTACCCTCCTCACACCTTGGGCTGCCTTCACCTCTGAGCTGGGAATGGGAAGGATTTCTATTCACACCCAGGTCTCACAAAGCCCAGAAACCACCTCACACTCTGATGTACAAATCAGAAACCAGAGAACAGATCTGGGAACAGACTGCAGCCACACTGACTGCAGTGAGCCAGTTTGTGACAGGGACATTTGGGGACTGCAGCCACACTGACTGCAGTGAGCCAGTTTGTGACAGGGACATTTGGGGACTGCAGCCACACTGACTGCAGTGAGCCAGTTTGTGACAGGGACATTTGGGGACTGCAGCCACACTGACTGCAGTGAGCCAGTTTGTAACAGGGACTTTTGGGGATGGGGTGGTCACAAGAGACAAAACTCCCTAAAGACTCAAGGAAATGATAATCCATCCAACTAATGCAGCTTTAATTACATCAATAAGCAGAGAGAGGACCAGCCTAGTTTTGGGATGGAATACAATGCATGCATAATTTTTGTGCTATTTCTAGTCTGCTAGAACATCCAGAAATTATCAGTGTGAGCAAATCCATGAGGTAAAATTTTAATAATGTAGCAGCATCATAACATTTAATGTGCCTGTTTCCTCAATGAGAACAGTGGCCAAGCATTGGGTGTTTCTTCAAAACAATTTCCCAGTTGCAGAAAATTGCCCCACTTGAATTCAACCTATTTCTAGGTACAAACTTCCCAGAATGCTTGAATTAAATACTGCAATATTTTTAAGTCTGAAAAAGATCCACAAAAGGAATGCAATTAGAACATATATAATGTAACTAATAGGTCTGAGTTAGGTGTGTAATTATTAATAAATTCTAATTAATTTCGTACCACATCTTGGCTATTATCCCTGTTTCACATGAAACCATTTATGTTCATTTGCAAATGAGGAAGGGAAAATAGCTGATGCTCTCTAAGGTGTGTTTGTTTTGTTGTCTCAGTGGCTCTGCCTCCACACAGACACAGTTCCACCATTCCTGTTGCCTCCCAGGGACCTTCAGGGAGTGGAGGCACCAATATTTGGTACCAAAATCTACATTCTCTGCCAAAATGAAAATAATAAACCAACCAAAGAGCAGCCCAGCTCCCTCAGCCACAGACTCTCCCACTGGGTCTTGCTCTGAATCTTCCTCAAATTCAACACAAACTTGGAGAGAGTGAGAGAGATGCTCCTCACAGTCCCAAGGAAAACACTGATGCAAACACTGGAGCAGCCACACTATAACCAGCCCTACAGCCTCTGCAAGTTTAGGGAATTCTCTCACTTTTATTTATTTATTTATTACACTGAAATCAGATTTTTTTTTAAGCTTCAACAGATGAGCACACAGGATTTATTTTCATTTATCTTCTCAGGTGATCAAAAAGTAACAGATTATTCACTCAGTGCACATGGGGAATACATTTTCTAGTGGATTAAATTAAACCATAAAATGTATTAACCATTTCTTAGCTGGCACATGTCTCAGTGTGGAGGCAGAGGGCACAGGGCTGTCAGGGCACAGGGCAGAGCTGCCCCAGCCCCAGTGCCAGAGCCACGGCTGGGCTGGGCCCAGAGCTGCCTTCCCTCTGCCCAGGGAGCTCAGCCCTTCCCAGAGCTCTCACCCAGGCAGGAACAGGAATCTCTCCTGCCCTGCCTCCCTTGGACAGCCCTCCACATGGGAAAACCCATTGACACTTTCATTGCAGTGGGATGGTTTGATTGAAACCCATGACAGCTTCTTTTCTGACTCATTCCTTTGGGCTGAACACCATTTTGGTACCTGAAATACATCTCTCTCATTTCTCTGGCCTCCTAAAGTTAGCTTCAGTCCCACTGGCATTTTCTACTTCTGATTTTAAGGCCAATCTCAATTAGCCCCATTTGATTTTCTTTCTCTAGAATCATGGAAGAGTTTCCACTAGCCCAGGTTGCTGCAAGCCCTGTTGGGGTTCCCAGCCTGGTCACTCCAAAGGCAGAGCACGAGTTTTCCTTTGGTGCTCCTTTATTCTTGCCAACAGACTCAGCTGCTGGGAGCATCCAGACAAGTTGGGAATGCTTTTTTTTTTTTTTTTTCTTCATCACCCGTGGTAACTCAGAATAGGAAAACAAAAATCAGTCTGGAGCAGTTTGTCTCCAATATTAACAGCATGAAAGTTTATCAGCTATTTCCATTTCAGCTGATTCCATTTCCATGCCACACCCAGAACTCCCAAATCCAATTGCTTCCCAACACTGCTGGGCCCTGCTGCACCTGCAGCATCTCCACTGCTGCTCCTGCTCTGTGGGAGCTGGGTGGCTTTACCTCAGGATGTACAAACTGATCCCATTTCTCAGCTCAGGAAAATCAGATCCTCTGCCTCCAAACAAAATAAATAATTGCACTGTAAGCAGCACGAACATTCCTGTGCAACCAGGAGGTTTAAGATAAAAGCACTCAGTTTAAAATAAAGGGGAAAAAAAAAAGCAGTAAATAAAAAGGCATTGCTCCCAAGGACACCCAAACCCAGCCCCACATCTTCGGGGGGAAAATAAAAATCTATAAGTACAACTGAGGTTTCTTTATTGCTGTCAAGTGGCAGGAAGGAGGCTTTTTGGATTGGAATATCATCAAGATAAAGAGCAGCCTAGAACAAAAGCTTTCTGCAGCAAAGGGCAGTGTTTACTCTCCTGTCTGAGCGCTGTCTGAGCCAATCTCCCCTCGCACATTAACACTTCTTTGCACCCCACAAAGGCGTTTTTAAGGACGCTGATGCCCAGCTGCCTTTTCTCCACTCTGCTGGACCCCTGGGTACCACTGGGAGGGGCAGGAGAAGGGGTGGATGCCTGGCGCTTGTCTGGCTCATGTTCAGTCTGTCCTTTCCACCCAGAGAAAAGGAGAAACGCCCCGCAGCAGCCTCAGCTCCAGGTGCTGCTGGGACACCAGGGCCGCTCCCAGCCCGGCCCGGAGCCCCTCGGGAGGGATGTGCTGGTCCGGCCTCACCGAGGTGCTGCCGCTGCCTCGCCTACCTGGCCTGGGTCCGTGCTAAGGCCCCATTGTGTTCAGGCAGCAGAGGAGAAAAATAGGGATATTAACCTCTAACACTGATGAAAATAATAGCCACAATAAAACCAGATGAAAGCCACAGTGGCAGTAATTATTCTGCTCTCATTTACCCAGCAGCAAGCGGAGCCTGCAGGAATTGCTGGTCCCTCCGGCCGTGNTGGGGGTGGGAGAAGCAACCAGCAAAGGGCTCAATTCCTGCTCTGGAGCCCGGCTGTGAAATTCCTACAGACCTGACTTCGCAGACAGGGAGGGGCCGTAAAAGCCAGAAACAGACCTGTCGGGATTTCTCGTGTGCACACGGCAGGGAAACCAAAACTCCTTTGATTTGTTCACTCCGTATTTCCTTGGTGCTCCTGGTGCACCCGGATCACGGGTAAGGGCATAGAACCAAACACCAAGGATAAATTCCCAAGGATGGTGTCAAACACAGCCTTTGTGTGAGGACAGCAATAAGCATTGCTATTTAAAAAGCAACTGTTTCTTCTTCCCCACACACACTTTTTTTTTTTTTGAGATTCTCCATGTCTGTAATTAATTTTTGACATAAATAGCACAATTCCTTTCCATGAGTGATCTTAGTTATTCTCAGGTTTAAATGTCACTCTTCTTTGAAATCTTCTCATTCAATAATCAAGTTGGAGCTAATAAAAAATTCAAAGGTGCATCTAATAATAATAAAATAATAGCAGCAAAAAACATGCACCTGCATTTACGCCAAAGAACAAGGGATAGAAGAGACAAAAATGTAGGGAAAAAAGAAATTAGAGGGAAAATCATGATATTGCTCAAGTGCTGCTCTCACACTAAGACCAGGGGGATTGGGATAAGGCTAAAGTTAATTGCATTTCCAGATGACAAACCTCTCACCTCTGAACTGAATGGCTCTTTATAAAAGCTATCAGTAATAAACTGTAAATCTCAGCTATGATTGCAAATAAAGGTCATCCCTTTCATGCTGCCACTTTCCTGGGCCTTATTATATTCCTGTCTGAACCTTTCTTACTTCTTAAGGTGTGCTAGCTGCCCATATAGGCAATCAGGGAGGCTTTTTGATTTTATTTTGAAAGACACAAGGCGATCGGATTTACATTCTGGCACCGCGCTGATCCAAAATGGAAAATCACTGAATTCTGACAAGCAGACAGAATCCTGCTAGCAGAATTAATCTTCATCTTATAATAATGCAAAGAAAGGCAATCCCTTCCTCTCCTTCCCTCCACTCCTGAAATCTGTATTTCCTCCTCCACCAGCACAAACAGGCATCTCCAATTTTCTTTTAGCCAAATGTGAAGATTATTGCAATAATACTCAGGGGCTGAAGTGACCCTGCACCCCAGCCCCAGCAGCTCCTGCTGTCACTCAGCCCATCCAGGTGTTCCTGGGGCTGCCTTACCAGGCTCTGCAGGGAACAAGAGGGATGCTGGGCCCTGACTGTCTATTCAGAAAGAAAATTCTCCATCAGAGAAAAAATTTACCTCCGCCTCAATCCTCCTGAGTGATTTTTGTCTGCAGAATACTCCGTATTTGTGAACACCAAGATTTCTGATACAAAGAATCCACCCCTCAAACCTGACACTGTGAGAAAGCAGCCTGCTCATTACAGAGGCTTCAATCCCAGTAAGCAGAATATTATTAAATAAAGAGTGCAGTGAATTTGGGGACATCCATTTCCACTCTGAACCATCTGGTCACCACGACAGCTCACTCCTCACCAGTCCTTTGTGATGGGTTGGTGCTGGCAAGTCCAAACACCAGGAGTGCCAGGAAGGAGGGGGGCAGCCCATGGGACAGTGCAGAGCTGGGTCTCATTGCAGTGCCAGGAATTCCAGGGTCAGAATGCAGGAGCCAGTGCAGGCACTGATCTCACACCCACAGGGGACATTCTGGCTGTGTGGGGCTGTTGGTGCTGCATGACCCCCAAACACGAGGACAGTCCTGTGGGCCCCAGAGAGGTGACAAAGCCAATGCCCTTCTCCTCCTGCTCATCCCACTGAGCCACAGCACAGCCACACTGAGCAGCATCCACCTGATCGAGCCTGACCAAACTTCGGGGACACTTGCCACATCTGTCAAGCAGGATGGGAGCCCAGGGAGAGCCAGGGACCAGCACTGCAGGTTTATCTGCAGATCTGTAAGGGGAACTGGGACATGGGGAACCCAGGCAAACTCAGCTTTACTGAATGTTTATGTTTGCAGCATGTGCAAATAGGGAATCTGTTTGAGCAGCAGCCTGGAGCATCTATTGGACCCTTTAAACAAGGAGAAAAAAAAGAGATACTCAAATTGCACAGCAACTGGTTAAGGAACAAATAGACTTGTCTATGGGATGGGATAATTATCTTCCACATCTTCAGGCTCCTGGAAAATGTGACAATGGCATCTCTGAATGAGGCTTCTGACAAGTCCCAGATGCAGCCAGGTTTCTTTTAGTTTAGCTTTTAATTTCAGCTGCTCATTTGAAAGTGATACACTGATAGCTCTAGTCAGAGGCAGGAAGGAAGCACTTTGGTACAGCACCTCAGCAACATTCCTGCTCACAAATTACACTGCCCCCAAAGCACCATTCCTCCAGCCCTGTTTGATCCTGCCAGGTACCACACTCATCATCCTTTCTATCCCCGAACACCAGTCTTGGAAAGACAAAAGAGAGACCTGTGATCAAAGGACTGCTGTAGTATACAGCCATTTTCTAAGTCTTTTGTTTCCTTGGCCATTTTTAGGTGTAGTCAGGTAATCTGTGTAGGGAGAAGCAGCTCCTGGTGAACACCTGGCCCCAGCTGTGGCCCAGGATGGGCACAGCCCCCCCAAGGCAGGAGGGAGTCCTGGGGCACAAGCTGGAGACAGCCACAGTGCTGCTGGGAGACTCAGTGCTCCTTATTGTTTCCACTTGTTCCTGGATCTTTAAGACAAAGCCCCGGGTTTTCCTGAAGGACAGGCAGTGGGGAACCCTGGAGTGGCACTGTGTGCTGACTGCAGCCTCGTGCAGCCAGAGGCAAACACCTTCCCCCATCTCTGCAGACCCCGAGTGCCTTCCTCCACATTTCACCTCCTGTGCCTTCTCACAGCCAGGACGTCACATCTTGTTCCACACTTCCCACTCAACCTTCTGTTTAGATGCCCAGAAAAATCAAGCAAACCTTGTGAAAACAATGCAAGGCATCAACACTCTGCAGCACATGATAATTACCAGCCTTCCTGGTGTGGGAACAGCCCTACTCCGGGTGTGCTCTCCAGCTGTAGCCCTGAGAAGAGCTGGGTTTTACAGAACACATTCATTAGCTGTTCTTTCAGCAACAGGGCTGTTTGCAGATCTCATTTAGCACTCATGCAGGTGTTTACTCATCCCAGGAGAAACAAGAGGAATGTGGTTTGGGAATTCCTACCTGACTAAGTATGTAGGATTATAGTTACATCAAGTTTTCCAGGGGAACTGCACTGTTAGAGGAGGATCTGCTCTCCACTCATCTCCTGGGCACATCCTGCCCATGCCCACTGCCCCTGGCACAGATTCCTGCTGGGCCATCCCTGGGCAGAGGGTCAGGCAGCCACAGCTGAGATCAGGCCTAAGGGCTGTGGGAGCGCTCGGCACGAGCGAGCCAGGGCTGATTCCTGCTCAGCACAAACTTGCCTGGGGTTCCTCTGCTGAGGACAACAGAGCAAGCACCTGGGCAAACAGGCTTTCAAACCTGACTTGGCAATGAGATGTGACTGTCTCTGCTGTGTCTAAGGCCAAATGCTCTTGACATGGAGGAGAATTAATTTGAGGTCTTGCTGCAAGAGCCTCAGCCTGAGAGGCTTCTCATGCCAATCCCTGTCTTTCTGCACATTTGCATCCCGAGGATCAGAACAGCTCCCAGGTACCACATCAGCTGCAGGAGCTGGGTGGTGAGCTGGGCTGGGGCATGAGCAGCACACCGTGCCCAGAGCCTGCCACAGCCTGCTCCAGCTGTGGGAGTAAAGTCCACGTTTCACCCTGGACTGCACCAACAGCACCCAGGGCAAAGAAAATTGGTTGCATGTGACAAGATCAAGTTTGACTCCAGCAAAAGCCTTGGAGAAGGGTCCTGTCTGCCAGGTCCACCTTCCTCCCTCCCCTTGGGATGAGGGCCAGAGAGGCAGGAAAAGCTCCAGGTCCCCTGGGCACTGATGGGGCTGGGGCTGGCAGAGGAGCAGGGGCAGCCCCAGGACAGGCCCTGGGCACTGATGGGGCTGGGGCTGGCAGAGGAGCAGGGGCAGCCCCAGGACAGGCCCTGGGCACCAGTGGGAACGTGGCCCTGCCCCAGGGCTGCAGGGACTCCAGCCTGTCACCTCCTGTCAGTCCCCAGGACCAAAGGGCACCTCTGCTTCCACGCTGGCTGGACACATCAGCCAGCACATGTGCAACTGGATTTACTGCTATTATTAAAAATAACTACAGCACACAGCAACCATGTAAAACTGAACTAATTGCTTAAAATAGAATAAAAATTCTATTGCATATATAACATGCACATGTTACCAAACCTTCTGAATTCACAGGATCCCAAAGAATTATTTTTAAATTGCTGGTATAATAAGTATATATCAAGGCAGCAGCATCCAGCTCAAATGCTGAAACATAATCAGTCAGCAGAATACTTTTTTAAGCTTAAAAATACTCCCTTTCTTGAAAACGGACACTAAACCCCTAGGCAATGTAACCACTGAGGTTTTACTATAAAATACATTTCAAAAGAATGGCTGAAAGACTTAGGAGCACAGGAGATGAAAAAGAAGGAGTAAACAAGCCTTATTCCACCATTAAATGATAAATTAAAAGCAGTATTTTGCTGTTCTGCCTCATTTTAAAATCACTGTGCTCTGGCTATGGTGGTGTGGGCTTTCCCGTCAAAAAGCACCTTTTACTAAAGGTTTACAATTTGACATAGCCATCATCTGTCCCAGACAAAACACAGCCAGGTAAAAACCTCATTCCAAATCTTCATTAAATTTGCAGAAAAAGCACTGCAGGCTTGACATTACAGGCAGAGCCACAAAGACCTCTCACACATGCCCTTTAAAAATTTGAGTAATTTCAGAATGCAGGCTTTTGGAATTTTAAGAATAATAGTGGAGATACTGGATGTGCTGTTGTTGCTATCAGATAAAAAGCTAAATCTTAATCCTCCCTGCTATCTTGCCTCGGTGCAGATTACGCCGCAGCCTATCTCTGTAAAATGCTGGAACAAATACCAGCCAGATCCTTGCCTGGGAAAATGGAGATTTACAGAGTGAGAGGGAAATGGGGCTGGCTTTATAGTCTCTTGCTCTTTTTTTTTTTTTTTTTTACTAATTAATACGCAATTTCGTTTTGTTCCTACTGTAAATCTGTAACACAGGAGTACCAGCGAAAACATCTGGAGCTGTAAATCCATTTCTAAATTTTTGTAGATGGACATAACGTGGGTGACACCCAAAGGCATTTCCAGCCCCCAGCAGCTGAGAGCACCTGAGTTTCCTGCCCATCCCAGCCCAAGGTGTGGCTCCCAAACAGGCTCTCCATGGCTCATCCTGCTTCCTTCTGGAAACAGTCCCACCTTCAGGGAGCACCATGAGCTGTGCTGGGAGTGCCACGGTTACAATGGCATTAAATTAGAGGTTCCCTGCCCATGGCAAAGAGTTGGAACTGGATAATGTTTAAGGTCCCTTCCAAACCAAACTACTCCATGATTCTATGCCATTTGTTCACAAAGCACATGGTGAGGTGTGATAGAACACCCCCATCATCACAGGTAACCCTAATGAATCCATCTGCTATAACCATCTCTGTGCCTTGTTTCATGTCATCGATTCATGGGGAAATCTTAATTCTTTATTGTGATATTCATGAAAGAAATCACATCTTTAATGAGGAGACAAACTCATCCCAGCCTCACCCCAACCACAAAGTGCCCTTTTGCCCTTACTTCCCCCCAAAAGAAATCATGGAATCACAGACTGGTTTGGGTTGGAAGGGACCTCAAAGCCCATCCAGTGCCACCCCCTGCCACAGGCAGGGACACCTTCCCCCATCCCAGGTAGCTCCAAGCCCTGTCCAGCCTGGCCCTGAACACTTCAGTGATGGGGCAGCCACAGCTTCTCTGGACAAATCAGCAACATTAAATCAACAGAACAATGAGAGGTGAAAAAGGAAAAGACAACTGTGGACAAAAGAAAAAAGTAAAGTTGTATTAATGCTAAACACACTTTCCCTTTTGGGTTTACACTACTGCTCCTGTAACTGTTTCCAGATGGTTCTGCAGCCTCTGAGCAGCGAGCTGGGGGCAGCCCGGCTGCCTGCATCTCCTCGGCACCGAGGGGCAGAACCCTGGGCACAAACATCATTTATGGGTTTGATAAGCTCAAAACAAAGGTAAAGACACATTGAGAAGAGCAGGAAGCAAAATTAAAAATGCATTTAGCAAATAAGCCCCTGGCAGCTGAAGAGTTAAGCACAACCTTCTCCCTTTTAACACAGCCTTCTGTAGTAGCTAATGAAGGTAATGAAATATGACATGCAGTTTGGCCCCTGACCACAGCCAGCACCTCCCTCCCCTCTGCCGGCGAACAAAGCCAAAGCAGATGGAGCTGCCGCGGCCGGGCTGGGGCTGCCGGCCGTGCCACGGAGCCGGTCAGCGGGCATGGCACGGGCACGGGCACAGGCACGGGCACTGGCACTGGCACTGCCAGCAGCCCGGCTCTGAGAGCACAGCCAGAGCCACCCCAGCCGTGCCACGGAGCCGGTCAGCGGGCATGGCACGGGCACGGGCACAGGCACGGGCACGGGCAGAGGCACGGGCACAGGCACGGGCACAGGCACTGGCACTGCCAGCAGCCCGGCTCTGAGAGCACAGCCAGAGTCACCCCAGCTGTGCCAACCACACCTGCACAGCCTCCTACACACCTAATTCCATAAAACCCCATTCCTTCCGTGTAAGTAAACATGACTATGGAATTCTAGTGGAAGGTGTCCCTGCCCTGGCAGGGGGTGAAATGAGATGAGCTTTAAGGACCCCCCCAACCCAAAGCAGTCTGTGATTCTATGAATATGGCTTTGATGTGCCCAACTAGTTCATCTTCTGCTAGTCTATGTATAATTTAACAAAAAAGCGTTACCAGTAAAAAGGAGAAGGCAGGATATTGCTTGGGCAGGGACAGGCTTCACCTCCCAAATTGTCACCTCCTACCTCAGGGAAGTGACCCACCACAAATGTGGCACTCAGCATTTCATTAGCACAGAGCCAGGAATAGGAAAGGCATTCCTAAACGCTTTTTAAAGAAAAAGTTCCAAATGCACAAAACACTGCAGAACTTATTAACCTTTGTGAGCTCTTTCAGAAGTTCCTCACTCATGTTTGTATCAGGCAACAGGCTCGACCTTGCCTCACCTGGGGCTGATGCAGCTGCCAGGCAACAGCTTTGAGCAGGTACCAGGTAAGAGTGTATGCCAAGAGGTACCACACAGACACTTCATCAGCTAAAGACAGGGAAGCTCCACCACAGCTGTTGGTTAATACCAAATATGTGGCTAATGATCCCTGCTGGACCAGTGACATCAGCTCCATCCCTCCCTTGGCTAAGCAACAGCTGCACCAGGGCTGTGTCGTTCCTCAGGGCTGAGGTCACCCATCCATCTCCCCAAGCACCCAGCAGGGTTTGGGGGCACAGAGGGGTGCAGGCAGGGGTGACTGCTGTCCCCACTGGGACACCCAGCTCCTCGGGAAGTCTGATCTCAGCAGCCCCTGCTCCCTGCACGGTCACAGGAGGGGACAATGTGGCACAAGGCAGCCGAGGCTGAGGACAAACGACTCCCTGGGGAGGGGCAGCAGTGCCCCGACCTGTCCCCCAGCTGCTCCCTGTGAGGGTTTGTGTGTCCCCACACTGAGCCCTGAGCCTGCTCCAACAGCTGCACCCACCTCCACAGGCAGCAGACACCACCCAGGTGACATCTGTGTCCTGCCACCACTCCTCCACAGGAAGGACAGAGACGCCCAACCACTCAAACTACCTGAGACAGCAAAACTCCAAATGCAGAGTAAGCCTAGAAAACAAAGGTGTCTGGAGATCATTAAACCTGTGCATGCAGCAGATGAGCAGAACGTGTCCTCCAGCCCCACGGCTGATGGGAGCCCTTTGGCCAAGCCAGTTGGGTCAGTCATTTTCCCAGTGCCCACACATTCTCCATGGAAACCACTGGCTTGTGTGGCTGCCCCTCCAAGAACCATGCACGGAGTTTATTAAAAAAACAAACTATGTATAAAATGCTTACATCGCAAAAAACTAGAAAATACTGTCACTCAATTTACTTGTTCATCCTTGATTTGTCCCTCTGTTGCATGTGCATTATCACAGGTGCCTGAATTGTGTGCTGATTTGCTGTCACTGGCCAGGAGCCTGATCCCAAGCAGGGAGCACAGCTGGGTATGAGGCACTGTGGGTGCTGCTGAATCACTGACCAAGTTCTGTTGGCTGCAGACACACAGCCTCATTTCAACCAAATTCAGGTACAGAACTCCTGCACAGCACCTCAGCCACGGCAACTCTGCTGCCTGTGTGCAAAAAGGGCTTAAAAGCAATTTATTTTGGCTTTATACCATATGATAACACAGTATTTCACAAGGAAGTGTTGAGGGTATTTTCCCAACTAAGTCGCAATGCCACTCAACAGGTGATGAATTGAGAAGGATAAATTTGGAGCCTGTGCATTGTTCAGCTTGTCTACAGTGAATAACACAGAGGCAGGAGCAGGGGGGAAGGGGAAGGGGGGATGTTGCCACCTTCAGCACCTCTGCCCCCTGCACCCACATCAGCCAAGGCCTCCCCAAGAGCAGCCCCACAAGCTGATGGCCTTTCAGGCTGGGACAGACACATCCACTCAGGGAGGGTGAGTCAGGGTTTATGTGCAAACTTGGGAACTTCTAAAGTTTTTCAGTTCATTGCTTGATTTTGCAACTTTAATGACTTACGGGCACATAAAGCTTTGAACACTAAAATGTGTGAGATCAGCTCTGCAAAGGACTTTTCTGGGCCAAGGGTGGTGACATTGCCAGACTCCACTCACCCAGGGCCCGGCAGCTGCTGGGAGAGCATCCCTGGCTCTGAGGGGTGGCCAGGGCAGGAGCCAGCAGAGCCAAAAGCACAGCCAGGCTGGGAGCTGGGAGGGATCCCCTCCCTCTCTCCCTCCCTCCCTCCTTCCCCAGGCCTGGCCAAGTTCGGCACGGCAGCGAGGGGAGGCAGGGCCCTGGGAAATTGATAGCCTGTTCCAGGCATTATTTATCATTCCCAGCACAGACACTGACATGTGCCTTTTGAAAGGGGATACTGTACCTTTAACCTTGACTCTGAGCGCGTTGGTAATTTGGGATGCGAGCCTGGGTTCAAGCGGGGTGACCTTTTGGGGGGAGGGGAGGAACTGCATTTATTTATGAGGCAGTTGGAAATTTTTGACATCACATGCTAGTCCCATTATTCACATGTTACATGACACGAGATTGGCCCTTTTAATGCAACAACATCACATCAAAAAATTTGATTTTCTGCTCTGACAGCAGGCTTGTCCTCTGCAGCTCCCCAAAATGTAATCTGTGGGGGTTAAAGGCCACAGGAAAGTGATTTAAAAATCGCACAGAATGTGGAAGAACAGGTCCTGGACCCTGAGCAAGAGCAGGGATGCTCAGGGGCCGGAAAGAAGCAGTCTGGGAAGTGCAGAAGCCCAGCTGTGGGAGCCTGGGAGGTGGTGCCTGGGGGGGTCCAGCATCACTCCAGCAGCCCGGATTGTCCTGGGGGTGGATCCCACCTTCCCTCTCTCCATGTCCCCATTGCACAAACCCAGCCCTTGCAATATTCTGGATACACACACGTAACACACCCACCCTCCTGAGCAGCAGGAAAAGCCTTTGATAGCCTTTGCAACACAGAACATCACAAACACATTCACCAGGAAAAAATGGGGGTTCGCTACACAAAAATACCACAATACACCACAAAAAAATCTATTAGGTTTAACCTGATCATTTAATCTGGCAATAATTGTGTTTTCTATGCACAAACCTCAAAACTTCCCTTCCAGGGCTGTGCTATATATACACTGAAGCAAAGTGTTTGCTAATCCAGCTCTGGAAGAACATGCCCACACTGTGCAAAAAGCTCGAGCTCAAAACTCCCATTTTCATAGAATTTAAAATATCAGCTAATGCACTTAAAGCTAATGAAATATATTTCACAATAATGCACCACAAAGCACATATATTAAATTACTCATCAGCTAATTCCACAGAGAGAAGAAAAGAGTTTATATGTTTAATTTTTCTAAATATCCTTGGTTGAGGGCAGGCAAAGGAGGAATTTTGATTTATATCTGGCAAAGTGTTTCTAAGACTGCTGTAATTTCTTCTCAGAAATATCACGTGATGGTGATGATGAGGCTGATACTAAAATAACAAGTAAATAAAACAGGCTAATTTTATCAATATTTTTATCAATTTAAACAGTGTTTTCTACTGTGTACATGCAATGAGAGAAAGAAAACCCAAAAATAACCAGGTTGGACGGGGTTTGGAGCACCCTGGGATGGTGGAAGGTGTCCCCTCCCATAGCAGGGGGTGGACCAGGATGAGTTGTAGGTCCCTTCCAAAACCATTCCATGATTCTGTGATATTAAGAACAAATAACTGTCTCTTACAGATCCAAAGGATGCTTGTTGTGCTCTTGCAGCAGAATTTCAGGTGTTTTATTCACTTCAAGGGAATCAAATCAAGGGCAGGATGGGCCATCCCCAGCCAAGCCAAGCAGAGGGGAAGGGGAAGCTGGGCCAGAGCAGCCAGGTTTATGAACCAAAGCTCAAACACCTCCAGGAAAACCCTCCTCCAGGAGTGGGAGGAAGAGGCTCTTAAGGCAGAATTACATTTTTACAGATTTATATGGGTTTTGAAGCCAAGTCCCAAGACTGGCAGAACATGGAGAGGGAATTATTTCCTTCTTATTAAAAGAATGAAAAGACCCACCATTGATTTTGTCCTTCATCACCACAGAAAAACCCTCCCAAGCACAGCGAGGATGACGGTCTGGATTATCACAACGCCGTAAATCAAAGTGAATGTATTTATTAGGTCGCCTCTCTTTGTTGCACATGTGTGTGCTGTTTGTTGGCCCATACTGTTATTATTTTAATTTATGGTTTGCTTTTTCCACTCTTTCCTCTCCCTCCCAAGACTGGAGCCTGTCCACAAGTTCTCCCCCTGCCAGTTAAAATCAGCATAATGAAATGTCAGGGCCAGATCCCACGGCTCTGCAAGGACGGCGCAGGGACGCGGCCCTGAGCCCTGCGAGCCGCGCTGTGCCCGGGCGGGCACGGCCGCCTAACAAAGCCCGCAGCCTTTCTTAGCCTTGTGCCTGGTCTGGCTATAATTAAGTGCAGTAAGTTTAAGCAATTTGCAAATCCCACCTCATCTCCTCCCGTGACAAGCCCGGTCTCCGTACGAGAGAGCCGAATTCCCATGGAGCTGGAGCTGTGCTGGGCAAGGGGAGCTGGGCTCAGCTCTGGCTGCCCCAGTCACACCTGAGGCAGCCAAGGACAGCACCCACTGCGGGATTCACCAGGCACAGACACACTTCCAGGCTCACATTTGGGTGCTTGGAAAGCATGGAATTTCCCCCAAAAACACCCACTTCAGGGTTCGTTATCTAAACTTTTGGGACCATTTCTTGGAAACCATGACATTTTAGGCTATTTTCCAAGAGTCTCTGGAGAATTGAAGGAGTGGACAGAGTAGAGACCAAGTCACCTTCCAGCAGTTGGAGCCATTGCAGCACAGCTGAAGAGCTGGATGGGAAGAAGACCCTGTTCCTTCCCACTTAAGAGACTTAAGGACTCTGAACTGTAATATCCAGACAAGTCAGAGGATCATAAAATCATTAAGGTTAGAAAACACCTTTAAGACAATCAAGTGCAACCCTCAGCCCAGCACTGCCACATTTAGCTCTAACCCATGTCCCCAAGTGCCACATCCACATAGTCTTTGAACACTTGCAGGGATGGGGACTCCAGCACTGCCCTGGGCAGCCTCTGCCAGGGCAGTGACAGCCCTTTCCATGAAGAAATCTTCCCCAGTACCAAACCTAAACCTCCCCTAGTGTAACTTGAGGCTGCTTCCTCTTGCCCTGTCACTTGTTACCTGGGCCATACACAGAGCTGTGAGAACAGGGTGCAGGAGTTCCTGTCAGCCAAGGCCTCACTCAAAGTTTTCTCATTTAGAAGCTGGAGATTGTGCCAATGTGACCTGAGGGTGTCATCCATGTGAGCTGAAGGATTTGGCTCATCCCTGTCCTCCACATGGAGGACAAGCTGAGTAAGAAGGGACCTGGGTGTGAATGAAACCCAGCATCTCTGAGGAGGGGAGAATTTCATCATACCATCCGATTGAACACCGAACTGAAAGAACAGCACAAAGCAGCACAGGCAGCTCCATGGCCAGTACAACTGAGGTTACTTGGCTGTGCCTTTGGTGCTCTGTTGGGTTTGTCTCAGGGAAGGGCAGAGATGCCAGGCTGGAGGTGCTGAGCTCACTCCAGAGCCGCTAATCCACTCGGGTGCTCCACTGCAGAGCCTCGGGTTTGCAGGGATTTATGCCCTGCACTGCTCCCAGCTCCATCTGTTTCACGGTTATTGTTCTCACCGACTCTACTTCATCATTTAAATTATTAACAGCAGAATTACACCAACTGAGAGCTGCAATGGGCAGCTTCAACATACAAAGGCTCGTATGTAATGTGTCAACACATCGAGTGGAACAGAGAAACTGGGGGAAATTCAGATATAGGGGTCATGGCTTCATTTCAGTGCTCATCTAGGGGGAACTCAGCATGAGAATGCCAGTGAAAAAGGTTGGAAAAGCTCCTTTAGATGGTCACCCACAGACTGACACTCATGTACCTTCACTCAGTGGCCTGGAGCTGCCCAGTGGAGGTGCCACACGTCACCTTCATCACTGCCTGGACCCTCCAGGGCTGGGCAGGTGCCCCCAAGACCTCAGAGCAGCACAAACCTCTGAGGAGCCTCCAGCTTGGGAGGAGCTTCCTCCACCAACGGTGACAATGCTTGCAAAGCACACTCCTTGTACAACCACGAGCAGCAAAGATGTAAATTACACACTGGTGTAAATCTAACCCTCAGGGAGAAAAACACAGTGACCCCAGAGGGTGGGAGAAGAAAAGCAGGACAGGAGCATCAAGAACCTCATGGATTCCAACTCACTGAGGTCTTCTCTGTCATCTTCTCCTTAGGAAGATGAAATAATTTCCTACCTGTTATACCCCTACTGCTGTCATTAACCATTCAAAAAAGAAAAATCAAGAGTCAAAACTGTAAGAAGTCTCAGTAAAGCACAAAATCCCAAGCAAATTCACTTCTGTCCTTTAACTACATTTTTCCAAACGTAGCACACAGGAAAGGGTGATGGTGAGAAGCCACATCTGTTCCAGCCCCACCAGGCCCCACCTGCTGCCCCTCAGCCCCCTCAAGCAGCTCCTCCTGGCCACCAGACACGGCATTCAGGGGCAACTCCACATTGATCCCAGACTTAACAATATCCATTAATAACAGACCAGACAGTGCCCACGTTCAGCCCAGCCATATGGTTTGAATCCAGGGAATTTGCTTTTCCCATGCACTGCATTACATATTTATACCAAAATAAGAGCTTTTTTCCCCCCTCCCCACTTCTGGGGTAATTGGCAGATGGATCCGATTCCAAAAAGGGTAATCAATGCACTCAAAGAGCCTCAACCCATGCTGCTCTGCCCCAGCTTCAAATGCTTTATTACACAAGGGTCTGTGGACATTTTTTTAAAATTAAAGTTCCTGCAGCTTTTCTTGGGAGATTTTCTTTTAAAAAACTCCAGCCTGCTGCAGGAAGTTCCCCTGCAATCAAGTCAAAAACCCAACACAGCTTTCACCATACTAATAATGAAAGTCTTATGTGCACAAATAAGTTCCTTTCAAGTAGAAATCAAGTGTATTTTTGTTCCATCAGATACCCAAACCCACGATATTCCACTGGACACCCCAGCAGGAGCTGCCTGAGGTAGACAGTTCAGGGTGGTTTCACAGCCACCAGGTGCAAGTGACACCTGAGCACACAGACTACATTTCAGACAGTAACAGTGAAAAATATACCAGGAAAAAGTCGTATTTGCATGGGGAAGAAGAGGACACAAAGCAGGAGTCTGAGGGGGACTCAGCATCAAGATCTGCCAGGATATGCTGTTTCACTAGAAAGGGGCTCAAGAAATCTTAAGCCCCAGCTGCCCTCAGCCCCACCACACAGATCTCCCAAAGCCTCCTCAAGACAGGGAGCACACAGCACCACCTCAGCACTCCAAACACAATGGACAGGCTGGCTGAGAACAGCAAACTCCAACAGAACCTTCCCTGCTCAGGTTACTTACATTGCACACGGGTATTTCATCAGAGACACTTGGAATCAAAGTGATCCTTTGATTCCAACAACTGCAGAGAAGTTCAACCAGCAAACTAGAGCAAGAAACCCCAACGTACCCTAACTCCTCTCAGAGCAGCTCCTTCTCTCTGCTTCCCAGGACTCCTCAGAGCTCTCACCTGCTCTACCCTTACATATATCCTGTCCCTCCTGCCCACCTGTGCCACCAGTCCTGTGCAGGACTGGACAATGATGCCACTAACAAGCAGGAGCTGATGCTGGGATGGTCAGACACAGGGACCAGGTGTAGCCCACTAGCCTCATCCCTGAAACAGCCCTTTGCTATAAAACACCCCCTAAAAGAATTAGCAATAAACCCAGAGGAATCCTTACAGCCCTAAGTTCAAAATAAGCTCCTTTATCAATAGGTTCCCACAGCAGAAGTGCACCAGAGATGTCTAAAGGACGATCCTTCCAGAAAAGGAGCAACCTGTTCCTGTGTTTACCACTCTTCCCTTTCCTCATTATTCATAATTAGATACCTGACCCCAATGACCAAGCCTCCCCACTCAGATCTAGCAGAGACAGGCTCTGGCTGCCTCCCTGAGCTGCAGCTGGACACAGCATTCCTCCTCCTAAGGCAGGACAGGTCCTGATGGCACTTTCCCTTGAGAAGAGCTGGCTCTGTTTCTCAGAATAAATCAACCCCCAGACATGATGCTGCAAAAGGGGGACTACAGGGTCACAGAGCCAAGGTTAGAAGTCATGCCTGCACATCATACAGTCCAACCCACCTGCTCCAGCAAGGTCACACAGAGCAGGAGTCCAGGACCATGTCCAAATGAAAATCTCCAAGGATAGAGACTACACAATCACAGTGGGCAGCCTGTGTCAGAGTCTGGCTGCCTTCACAGTGAAAAAGGCTTTTCTGGTGTTGAAATGGAGTTTCCTGGGTTTCAGGCTGTGCCCCTGCTTCCCATTCGAGGGCTCACCAAGAAGACAGGACAGGTGTGCCAGCAGATCTCCCCTCCATGGGCTGAGCTCTCCCTCAGCAGCAGCTCCCAGGCTGGCTCACATTTAGCACGAACTGGGGAGAGCTGAAGTTGAACAATTCATTTGTATCAACAGTACCTGCTAAGGGCTGCAGAGGCTGTGTGGTACAGGCAGGGTTTTGTGCAACAAAGCATCACCACACAACCCTTCCCCAAGCAAGGTTATTGCATGGAAAGGATTCTGGAGATGTTGGTAGGCAGCCACACAAGCACTGGCTGGGTGTCCCAGCAGTGTCATTGTGAGGGCTACACACGTGGCAAGAATTCACTGTCAGAAGCATTTTGAAGTTTATCTGTGTGTTGCTCTCTTTTAGATCAATTTTTTCCCAACAACACCTTTAATCAGAAGGGTGATAAACAGTCAATACACACTAATCCAGTTAATGTTCCCTATACTCCCCATGACTGTGAGCTCAAACAAAAACTGTGCCTGAGCTGCAGAGGGGAGGTGACCTCAGTCATGCCCCTCCTGCCACGGCCACATCCCCCAGCCATGTCCCAATGCCACATTTCCCAGCCACGTCCCCACACTGCCATGGGGCCCTGCTGCCACGGCCACCTCCCTCCTGCCTCGCAGGCTCCTCCAGCCCAGGATCAGCACAGAAAGCATTAGACATGCTCTGGAAACCCTTTGCCCAGCTGCTCATTAGGACTGCATTAGTCTGTAAACTCGAGCGCAGAACGCCTAGTTCAAGTTGCTCTTTCTTGATGTACTTGAAAGGTCCTGGGAATTTATGGCAGGATAATGCGGAGCACAGCACCTATTTATGAGTTGATCATTTGTACAAAACCCCTCTCAAAGCACCGAAGGTTACCATTCGACCAAGAGCTGCACTTAGCTGCTCAGAGGGCAAGAAAGCCAAGTATATGAAAGTTAAAAGCATTAATAAAAGTGTGACTTATAAATTACTTCATCTTTGTCACCCTTTTTGAAATGGGGTGAGAGAGGCCAGGGTAAATTTATTTTTTAAGTGCTTTCTGAGACCTGCAAGGGTCAGCCCTGAAATGCTGTACTCTATAAATCATTCCATGTGTATCTGAGAGATGCGAGTGCATCATAACATTAACAAATATTGATTTGTTTATCATTTGCAACTGTTTATCGCTAAACAGCTGCCTTTATACTCTTGGTAGGGAGAAGAAACTTTAATCCCTGAGAAAGCAGAAGAGAAGCTGCCTTGGCTGCAGGAGGAAAGAGCAGCCCCCGTTACCCTGTCACCCGACTGCCGGCTCAGTGGACGTGTTACTGTTGTATTATGAAACCAGTTATTTCATAAAATGACTAAAATTTCCAGGCGTTCCAGGGAACCGCTCGTGTCGCTGCTGAGAGCCAAGTGAAACCTTGCATTAGGGGCTTGGCTGAGTCACAGCACGGGGAGGCAAAGCAGAGCCAAGGGTGGACAGAGCCAAGGATGGACAGAGCCAAGGGTGGACAGAGCCGAGGATGGACACAGCTGAGGATGGACAGAGCCAAGGATGGACAGAGCCAAGGATGGACAGAGCCAATGATGGACAGAGCTGAGGATGGACAGAGCCAATGATGGACAGAGCTGAGGATGGACAGAGCTGAGGATGGACAGAGCCAAGGATGGACAGAGCCAATGATGGACAGAGCCAAGGATGGACAGAACCAAGGATGGACAGAGCCAATGATGGACAGAACCAAGGATGGACAGAGCCAAGGATGGACAGAACCAAGTGTGGACAGAGCCAAGGACAGCCAACCCTCCCTGCTGGGGCAGCCTCCCCTCCTGGCATGGCTCCAGCTGGCTGTGCCACGCCACACAGCCCCTCCCAATGCCAGCAGCACCCCTGGCCCCAGGCATCTGGCTGGAATCAGTGACACAGGAGCAAGAATCAGTCCCCAGAGCTCTCTGGGCTGCCCAGCAGTCACTGAGCACCATCCCTGTCACTGGAGTCCAGCCACTGCTCTGCAACAGGAGGCTGGAATGAGATGATCTTTAAGGTCCCCTCCAACCCAAACCATTCTGTGACTCTGTGGCTCTATGAACTGACCTTACATCATCAACTCTGCTTGGTTCTAGACCAGACAAAACATGGCAGCATCAACTGGTCTGGGTTCTCCTTCATTTATTATTATAAAGTGGGTTTTAAATGTAGGGAAGACACCTGGAGCAACAGGAGGAGGTTGAGGAAAATTTCAATAAAAATCTCATTACCCTAATGAGGGAGACAAATTATCTGGCAAACCTCTTCCCAAAGCTTTAAATCATTACGTATTAGGTACAAACCAAACCCTTTTATTAAGGAACTACAATAAAAATAGGTTGCTTTCTCTCCCTCCCTTCATTTTTTAAATCACACAACTCTCTGCTTTCATTTATTTTTGGAACTAGTCTCAATAACTGACTGCTGCACAGAACTACCCACCAACAAACTTCACTAAGTGGAAGCTCACTGCATTATCCATGTGCACACACCCTCACTCACCAAAGCTTCAGGGAGCTCCAAATTAAGTGTTTGGTGATTTCCCTGAGAGAGGGTTGTGCTTTATTTGCAGTTCTCCCTATCTGTAACTAAACACTGGTAAATTTGCAAAATCCAGGTGTTTTGTAAGTCTGTTCTTCTTCTTCAGGCTTAGGTCCCAAACCATTTTTGTAATAAAGCAGCAAAATCAAGGACTTTGGAACACAGAGCAGAATCTGGAGGTGCCACAAAGCACAAGTAGCATCAATTCCCCACCTGGCTGATGTCTCCTGAGAGAGCATCCAGGGGCTTCTGAGCAGCAGAATTAAGACCTGGGTTATATCTGAACAGCAACATTAGATCATCTGGAGATGATCTCCTCAAGTCCTATCTTGCTCTTCTTGGGGAAAACGGCAGCATAAAGCAACAGCTCCATGTCTGAGCTGAACCCCCAGCAAAGCTGGAATTACCCTTTTCCTTGGAGACAAAGGGTTTATTGCTGGTGAGGAAGGGGTGTGGAGCTGGCCCCTGGGGCAGGCAGAGCCGTGCTGGGCCGGGCAGGGCTCAGGCACAGCCCCAGGCCGTGCTCTGAGCATCGCTCTGGCACCCAGAGGAAACTCAGCAAGCCCCACTCTCACCAATTACAGGGCGTCAATATTGACTATCTGAGGGATTTCCATGCTCAGGAAGCAAATTAGAAACTCAATACCTGAACTATTCCTAAATGCAGTTATCAACTTCAGAGTTTTATCTCATAAAACCAATTCAGCTTAGAGTTTAATTCTATTAAATTAGGGCTTAGAAATAAGATTTGCTCGGAGAATGAATGCATCATTAGTTTTAAAATGCAATATAGTGAAACCCAAAATGTGCAGCATTACAGTTTGAAGAATAAATGAGTAGAGATGGCACCCAAATGTACTTCTCCCTAAATATATTTACCAGAAAAACCCATTGGCTCATTAGGACAGTGTTTTGGTATGGGAACGTCCACCTTCCTTTGGGAATCATAATCCTCTTGTGTCTCCCCTTGGCACAAGTGTTTTCTTTGTTCTTAAAACCTTCTTATTTCAGCAGCTGACAGAGAAAAAAGAATCAGCATCCTCTTTCTTAATAAAAATGCCACAATGAGACCCTGTCGGGCTTGTGCCAGGCGTGTCAAAGGAGCAGGGACTAATACAGGAAACCTCAAGAACTCCCCGTTTTGTGCAAGTTACAGTACAGGGAAGAGTCACGTAGGGCTGGGTTTTAAATCAGGTTTCCAATAGATGAAAAGCACCCTTCCATGGGGTGCATGTAATCTCTGAATAGGGCCCTTAGTTTCCTGTGGTATTGTATGAGAAGTGATGTTTGATGCAATAACGTGGGGATAGAATATGCTCAAAGAGGGGGCGGGGGCCCGGCCCCGCGTTCCGAAGCCAGCGGCTCTTTGATGGCTGAGCCAGCCCAACCATACCTGCAGCACCAGCAGGCTGGGCCTGGGGAAAGGGCTGGGAAAGGCAATCCCACACCAGTGATGGCACGTCCTGGCCACCAACCAGCCCTTTGGGTGAGCCACGTGTCACCTCCTGGACACCAAGGAGCGCTTTGGGTGAGCCACCTTTTGCTGCCAGTTCCTGCTCCAGATGTGGCATCTCTGATGGTCTGATGAGAACAGCAGGTGCCTCTCCAGGCCTGGCCACACACTTGACATTTTAAAAAGGTCCTTTTTCAAAAGCAAACAACACTGTCCCCAAACAGGATTGCAGAGAGAGTTACAAACTGTGCTGAGCTGCCACAGCATCACACAGTAATTGGCAGCCCATGGTCTCTTGCACTGATAGGCTGGGTTAAAGTTTTAAAGATGTATTTTAATATGTGTTAATTTCCTACTTTTACTTAAGTAGACTATAAGAGTTTTGTTCTTATTAGAAGTACAAAATTAAAACAAACTGAAATGACCTAATTATAATTTCTGGTAGCAGAAGAGTCATATGGAACAACCCAATTGACTCTGTCGAGCCTACAATGCTCCCCAGTATGCATTTTAATGTACCAATTCCCTTGAAAACACATGCAGAGCTGTGGAAGAGAAAAGGCTGAAATGATAAATGTGAGATATGTCCATGTCATTGTTGTGCAGCAGCTCTGGGGGTGCTGCCCACACCATCACCCCATCTTCAGTCATGGCCTGATTTTACAATCATTAAATTCTCAGATTTAAAAAGGAGCCAGAGAAGCACAACGCAGTCAGATGTTTGTGGTCTGCCATATGATCTTCCTCTTCCTTAATTTTTTATTCTATTTAGATCAAAACAGTTCTTGTATTTTTCATGAATACAAGCCTCAAACTTTCCCTTTTTTGTTCCACCCTCAAAAGGAGAGAGGCCGCTGCCCTGTGTGCCAGGCCACAACGACAAAATGTTGTAGTTTTGCTGCAATTCATATTTGCTTTTGGTTTTCATTGAGTAGAATGACTTTATCTGTTCTAAACAGTAAAGCAGAGCAGCTCGGCCAAGATGCTACAGGGCTGCTGACATTTGGAATGCTATTTTCAGTCCTATTTTACATATGCTTTTAAAATGTATCCTATGAAAAATAAAAATCAGATACAGGAGGGGCTGATTGGTGTCTCTGGCAAAGCAGAAGACCTACTTCAGCCATAAAGGTGGGGAAAATCCATGGATATGTGAAGGGAAGTGAAGGGAAGGGAGGAGTCAACACCAAAAGCTGTGCAAATGTCCAAGGAAGGAAAATCCAGCCTGGAATGGGGCACTGAAGGGGAGGTGGTGCCAGCGTGGGGCCATGGACACTGTGGGCACAGCAAACCCCCTTCTTCCAGATCCTGATCCTTGTAACAGGCAAAAACCAGCTGGGAAACAAAATGGTTTGGTAAGTGTAACCCAAGAGGGAACAGTACCTTGCACACTTTTAATGGTGAGCTTCCCAAAAATCCAGTGTGCTCCCCCAGAAGGGGGAACAGAACCCCAACATTCTTCAAAGAAGGAAGCAAATTTTTTGCAAAGAAAACCAGGATGAATCAAGACAACACCTGAGAAAACAGATTAAAGGGAAAAATAAAATAAAAAGCTGTTAAAGTTATTAAAAAATGCCTCTATTTGAGGCCAAAGCTGCACCTCTCAACTCCTCCCTGATACTTCCCATTCCATGTGGCTCTTTCTGCCTATAAACAAATTGTAAAAGATGGCAACAGCTAATTTAAAAAATAAAATGCGAAGTGTTGCGGCGGAGTCTAAATTGAGTCTGACAACCAAGGTCACATAACTTTTCACTTTTATTTAAAGGCATTGCCTTGATTACTGAAAAATATTGCAAGATATATAAACACAAATCTGGGGGCAGGCCAGCCAGCCTCCGAGGACTCCAGCCATGGCTCCTTGTCCTTTGCTTTAAAAGGAAAAACGGGAATCATTTTTTAAATTGCCAAATGCTGTGTAATTATCAAATTGTAGAAAATTGTCAGAAATCATCTATATAATTTTTGGAATTATGTTTTCAGCATAAGCAGTATGTCCTAACCTGTCCTGTTATGCCTAAACAAATTTCAGTTATTTCTGGAAATTTTAAGAAATGTTTGCTGCTTTAATTCCTGTAAATGCAAAAGCTTTCATTATACCTTTCATTTCTTTTAATTGTATTTGTATTGTTCGAGGCCTTTTGCTGTAAACTTTGAGAAGAATGTTCAATCTAGGTCTGAAAGTCACAAGGAGCAGCGTGGAGGCTGCAGCACACGGGCCTGGCACCGAGGGGTCCCAGCTCCCAGCCTGACACTCCTGCTCCCCTGGGCATCACAGCCCTTCCAGGGGGATCTCACTCACAGCTTTGTTTAGAAGAAAAAACCCATGGATTCTGAGGAGAACCAGAGCCTGTTTGATGTTCTGCCTCTGTTGTCTCCAGGCAGATCTGAATGAAAGCTTGGAATTAAACCATCTTTGAATATAGTTTTCATTGCAAGTGATCTAAAATAAAACAACCTGGTTTCCACATCCAGGTTTCCAGAGCCAGCTGCCACATTCCCCTTCATTCATATATTTTCAAAGTTATATTATTATAAAATCAGGATATAATTTTGCCATGGATTTTTTATGAATTAAAGGCAGTAATGAGCCATTTTCTTTTCCTTTGTAAAATTCCTTTCCAGGACCCAGAGCTTTCCATGTTGCTCCCCCACTGCAGTGTTCAAGCACACCTCACAGACCTGCCCTGGCCTGTGAGAAATTACTGCTGAAGTCATTCATATATCCTTTAATTAGGAAGCAAATATCAGGTCACTGATATCAAGTGATTTGAAGCACACAGGTGGACTTAGACCAGCCCCAAAAATAAGGACCTAGACCTGTTGGACAGAGTCCAGAGGAGGCCAAGGAGATGCTCCAGGGCTGGAGCCCCTCTGGAGCCAGGCTGGGAGAGCTGGAGTTGTTCACCTGGAGAGGAGAAGGCTCCAGGGAGAGCTCAGAGCCCCTTCCATGGCCTAAAGGGGCTCCAGAAGAGCTGGAGAGGGACTGGGGACAAGGCCTGGAGGGACAGGACACAGGGAATGGCTTCCCACTGCCAGAGAGCAGGGATGGATGGGATATTGGGAAGGAATTGTTCCCTGGGAGGGTGGGCAGGCCCTGGCACAGGGTGCCCAGAGAAGCTGTGGCTGCCCCTGGATCCCTGGCAGTGCCCAAGGCCAGGTTGGATGGGGCTTGGAGCAGCCTGGGGCAGTGGAAGGTGTCCCTGCCATGGCAGGGAATGGGATGAGATGGGCTGTGAGGTCCCTTCCCACCCAAACCATTCTGTGATTCTATGAATTTCCACTTTTTGTAACTGTATTTGGGTAGTGCTTTTGGCCATCTGAAAAGGCTCTTTTAAAATGTGATCAAGTAAAGTCACCTCATAGCCAGGCTCACTCCTCTGAAATCCTGCCCAGCCCTGGCTTTCAGCTCAGCCACTTGTGTGCCAAGGTGAGCCTGTTCACTCTCACCTGCTGGTGTCTCCACGTTCAGCTCAAAGGAACTGGAGCAGGCTCAGAGGACAAATCCCTGTTCCGTGGGGCTCTGCCTTTGGAGCAGCCCCGGGCACAGGGAGGGGAGCAGGGCACAGCACTGGCACTCACTGCCCTGGGACAGCACACAGGCTCTGGGCTGAAGGCACCACTCACCCTGGCATCTCCATACCCCCAGCCAGAGCCCTGCTTTGCGGGTTTTTGGGCAGGATGTGCTCCCTGTAGCTACAGGGGCCACATCCAGTCCCTCCTGTGCCACGCACCCTCACACCATCAGCAGCTCTGCACTGGCCACGCAGCACCACAGCACCACCAGCCTGCACACTGACCCACCGAGCCCCAGAGGGAATGCAGCAGTTTGCCCTGCTCCTGCAGCCTCCCTTTATGCCCTGTTACATTAGGGAGTGCCTAAAACCCTGCAGAAATATTGCAGAAAGTGAGGTGAAACCACTTCCCCTGCTCCAACAAACAATGTGTCTTCAGTGGCCACCTGAAACACAAGGCTGTGTACAGGGGGTGAAACACAGGAGGTGACATCCCCAGGGAAGGAACCAGGGACAGCCAAGTGTGGAGCAGCCTGGAAGTGCAGGAGGCTCAGGAGTGACCCCGGCCTGCGGGGCTCCAGCCCAGTGACACAGGGACACGGGGGAGCCACAGGGGCACGGGGGAGCCACAGGGACACACGAGAGCCACAGGGCCTGCAGCCAGCCCGGGAGCCATCGCAGCAGCAATGAGCCGCCCTGCTGGATCCATCATGGGGAAGGAACGGGGAAAGGAGTCGAGTTATAAAAAGGAGAAATCA
>VZTZ01025951.1:237746-291943 GCA_013400955.1 Drymodes brunneopygia | reverse complement strand
GGGGCACAGAAGAGCCACAGGGGCACAGGGGAGCCACAGGGACACGGGGGAGCCACAGGGACACGGGGGAGCCACAGGGACACGGGGGAGCCACAGGGACACAGGAGAGCCACAGGGCCTGCAGCCAGCCCGGGAGCCATCGCAGCAGCAATGAGCCGCCCTGCTGGATCCATCATGGGGAAGGAACGGGGAAAGGAGTCGAGTTATAAAAAGGAGAAATCATAAATTAAAACAGAAATGAAAAGCTCTGCTGAACATTTTTTCCCTGGGACAAGCGAGAGTGGGGAAAGCATTAAGTGCTGCGCCTTTTCTTCACCTAATGACACAGGAAAAAAGTCTTTTGCGCAAATAATTCAAGTAAACAATCTCCAGAAAGCATGAACAACAAGACCAAATTTCTCTAAATTAGCCAAGCTCCCAGAATCCGGTGGCTGTTCGTGCTGCAGGAGGCTGTGGCTCCAAAACAGGGGAGGCTGGGACTGTGGGGGGAAAGGGCAGAAGAACCAGTCCGTTCTTCATCCTTTATCATTCACCTGGAATTTAGTTCACTGTAAATTTTATATCAAAGACAAAAAACCTTATGCCAAACTCACCTTGGCTACATATCATTTACTGATTTCTAACAAAGATCTGATCCACTTTCACTTGCAAAACACTGTCACTGGTTTACATGCACCACTTCCAAAGAAAGGAGAGAGAAAGGAGAGATTTTTAGGTCAAATGATTAAGGAGAAAAGGGATTTAAACCAACAATTTTTTTTAAAGTTCTAATTGTTTGCTTATTGACACCAATTTACATGGAGCCACTTAGTGAATAAAGGTTTTCACAGTACATGGCACTTCTTTATGTCAGTTTTTAGCCATCATGTCACAGCCTGGCTTGAAAAGAAGAAATGCTGAAAACTCGTAGGCCAGAAATGAACAGCCTATTAAGATCTGAAAAGCTGTCATCCCCGCTGAAAAGACTTGCGTCAGCCACTGAGGATATATTTTAAACCGCCTGTCCGCAAGAAAACTTTAATAATGCAGCCTTGCTCTAATGTCTTGTGAGAGGAGAGGCAATTTTACTTCTTCTATTAACCCAACGTGATTACAATGGCTTATTTCATGGAATATTAAGTTCAAATTCTGCTCCCTAGGAGGACAATAAAAAAAAAGAGTGTGCTTATGACATTGCCCGAAATAGCCACAAGGACCGCAACTCCTTGGTGCTTTTAATGCATCCAAGCCATAATCCACCTTAATTTGCTAATGGTTAAGTAAATTAGCAACAAAATAATAAACCACAAAAAGGTATCGACACAGGAGCAAAATGCTTTCCTCTCAAAAATATTAAAATAACAAACTAATGTTTTCCTAAGGATTGCCGTGGCCTTTCAGCCCTCTCCCTGCCCCCAGCCATCCCCCTCCAGCCAATTCCAGAAAAACAGACTCCTTGTGTCGGATGGGCTTTGGCCATGAGGCGATCAGGAGGGAAGGGGTTTGAGCCCAGACCACAGCTGGGATGGCTTTGTGCAAATGGAGCCATTAACAGCAGCCTGGGAGCCAAGGCCACTTCCCAAACTGCCCGAACAGCCCTGCACCAACACCAGCAGAATGGGGTCCCCGAGAGCTGGGTGCTTGGCTGGGGGCACGATGCTGCTGGCATCCACTGCCTCGAGCAGGCCAGACCATGGGCATCCCTGTGCCAGCCAGCAGCACCCCTGTGCTGTGGGGCATCCCTGTGCTGTGGGGCATCCCTGTGCCAGCCAGCAGCACCCCTGTGCCATGGGGCATCCCTGTGCCATGGGGCATCCCTGTGCCAGCCAGCAGCACCCCTGTGCCGTGGGACAGCCCTGTGCCGTGGGACAGCCCTGTGCTATGGGACAGCCCTGTGCTGTGGGGCATCCCTGTGCTGTGGGGCATCCCTGTGCCATGGGGCATCCCTGTGCCATGGGGCATCCCTGTGCTGTGGGGCATCCCTGTGCTGTGGGGCATCCCTGTGCCATGGGGCATCCCTGTGCCATGGGGCATCCCTGTGCCAGCCAGCAGCACCCCTGTGCCGTGGGACAGCCCTGTGCCGTGGGACAGCCCTGTGCTATGGGACAGCCCTGTGCTGTGGGGCATCCCTGTGCTGTGGGGCATCCCTGTGCCATGGGGCATCCCTGTGCCATGGGGCATCCCTGTGCTGTGGGGCATCCCTGTGCTGTGGGGCATCCCTGTGCCATGGGGCATCCCTGTGCCATGGGGCATCCCTGTGCCAGCCAGCAGCACCCCTGTGCCGTGGGACAGCCCTGTGCCGTGGGACAGCCCTGTGCTATGGGACAGCCCTGTGCTGTGGGGCATCCCTGTGCTGTGGGGCATCCCTGTGCCATGGGGCATCCCTGTGCCATGGGGCATCCCTGTGCCATGGGGCAGCCCTGTGCCATGGGGCATCCCTGTGCCATGGGACAGCCCTGTGCCACAGGGCCTGCAGATGCCAGAGCGTTGTGCCAGAGGAGCCAGTGCCCATCACCACCTCCAGGTGAGGCTATTCTGAAAGTGTTGAGTTTAAACACCATTTGCAGACTGCCCCACTCTTGAACACTTGTTTAGGCCTGATCCTGACCATAAAAAGCAGCATTAAAACCATGAATTAAAGATGCAAATGGCATTGGCACTGTCAGTAATTCCACCTGGGGCTGCAGCGACTGAGGCCAGCACGGCCCTGGCAGTGACTCACTGTCCCACAGCTCAGGAACTCTGTGCTTGGCATTGGGGGTTGTTCCACAGGAAAAGGGGAGAAATAGCCCAAAACCCCAGCAGGACAAACCTCAAATACCATGCTTTGGTTTGAAACTGATGTTGGATGCAGAGAATGCCCCCGTCCCCTCCCCATTCCCGCCTTCTGGCATGGCCTTCCTACAACTTTTTTCCTTTTTTATTTTTCCAATGTGAAAAAAAAAAAGGAAATAAATTTTTCATTTAAAAAAATTAATGTATACAAATATCCAGTGAAATTATAAATAGCCACCATTAATTTCTTTTCCCTAGTTCCACAAAGCAAAAAGGCAAAAACTTAAATAAATACATTTAAATCTCCTGCTGAGTAATAGTAAAGAGACTCCATAAAACCAGAACAATATTTATTTTTCCTTTTCAGAGCAGCTCCCTGGTTTATTAGGCCCGTGCTCCCAGAGATCTGATAAGCAGGAGCAAGGCTAAATGGCAAATGGCAAACATCCCAAATCCCAACCTGATGTATTTCCACAGCCCTGACCTTCAGATAAAAATCACACAGAAATCTGCAAACCCACCAAATATGCAGCACCACACGCTCATGTTCAGACACAACAGTCGGCTGAAAAAAAGGAACAGAGAGAAGGGCGTTGCTATTTCCAGCCCTGAGCCTTCCCCTCCCTTCAAATTTCAGGATCCTGCTCCGATCCCGGAGTTCGAGGGGACGTGGACAAACCCCACCAAACCCAAGGGCTCCTCGCGGCCTCCAAGGCCTCAGAACTGCCTGGCTGTGACCATCAGGGAAACACCAGAGAGAATGAATAATCCCACTCCCACATTCTGTGCATATTTAGGAAAATACTTCAAACAGAAAAAAAAAAAATTTTTGCAGTGTGAAATTAGCTACAATTATGACAACTGCAAGAAAAAAATTATACGGGCAAAATTTGGGGCTGCTGGAAGAATTCTTTGATGTCTGGATTCCAATTTAACCCCGACTGAGTTCTGAGAATCAAATGAACAAAGTCTTTCACACACCCCAAGTCTGCCTGTCGGTGCGAGGCATCGTTCCCGTTCCATTCTTCCCAGGCACACGTATTCCCAAGCCCTGTGCCGACATCTCCTCCCTCCGCACTGCACACGGCCACTTGCCCGACACATTGGAGCCACAGCCCAACTGTGTATTTCTTTATTCATTAAAACACAGGCATTAGTATCAATAAATAAGGATAACAGTATTTTCTCCGTGTCCCTGCACAGGCCGGGGCTCAGGCTGGGGCTGTGTGGGGAACACACAGAAATAGATCATATTTCATATAAATATTTTTAGGCAAAAGACTGTCACAAACAGTGTCCCTGTACCTTTACATCGTGGCTGGGGAGAGCAGGAGTTTATTAAATAAGACTATAGGTGAATAATAAGGCCCTGATAAATGCCCATGAATATCTGGAGTAGCAGAGCAGGGAGGTGCTGCTGTTGCTGGCTCTGGGAACGTCACCTCTATTTTATACCGGGGCGTCAGCGCGGAGCCTCCGCGAGCCACACGGATCCCAGGCTGAATAAATAACATAATCCCCACCATTGGGGTGCTTTGCATATAAAAATCACTTTTTCTTCTGGTACTGAACCACTTTATCCTCTAAACCTGAACCGAGCTGCCGGATTTTTGAAGCAGTTGTAAAACATTAATAATATATCTGGGTTGTTTAAAGAATATTTCCAAATAACATGAAATATTTAGTCCATTCCCCCCCTCACCCCACCCTCAGTGCTACCACCACCGTAAAAAGATAAGATTTATCATGAAATGTTTGAGGGGTAATCAGCCATTTTTGGCCAATATATTTTAATATTTATATACCTGACATAGCTGAATATAAATGATACATCATGATTTTCCATAGTGCACGGAATTTATACAATTAACGGAGGGATCCAATGGCTTTAGGGCACACAAGGTGCAAACAGTGTTACAGTCGGTTGCTGATTATTGTTATAAATCTCACAAACCATAAAGACATTAAGGTGCATTTTGTTTACCCCATTTGTTTTCAAATATTATATACAACAATATTATTTATCATTAAAAGAGTTACACTTTCCCAGTGCATTTATTTCATGAGATACATTCACAGAACTATTTAAAAAATACAGCTGGCAAAATGCACGGCTGAAACAGGCAGGAAAATGGGATCATTTTCAATTTTTTCCCAAAGATGATGGTTTTTCATTCTAAAATCGAGAAGACATTTAAGCACTACCTATATCTGAAATGCCTAATTCGAAAAGACGCTTAGCTGAAGAAACGTGCGTGCCTTGGGCGGACGCTCCCGCCCAGCCCCGCAGCCGAGCGCTCCCGCAGCTCCGCCGTCCCTCCCGCAGCTCCGCCGCCGCTGCTCCCCCGCGGAGCCAGCGCCTCGCACCCCGGCTGCAGCACCCAAACCGCGGGGCTGGGAAAGCTCAACCTGCGCCTTCCCAGGGAAAAGCAGTGACAAACACGCAGCCCTGCATTTTCCTATGGGAGTCAGTACTTTTCCTGGGAAGAGCTACCTCCCTGCTCCGTGGAGATGCAGCACAACTGAGCGAATATACTCACAAATACAAATTCCCCCAAATGTTCCCAAGTGGGTAAAATGTCCCGGGATTGTTTCAATTATTCCCCTTTGGGCTGGCCGGGTTTGAAGCGCCGGAGCCCCCGAATGTGAAACGTGAGCCGGGAGCGGGGCTGAGCCCCGGCAGCGCCGGGGTGTCCCCGGCAGCAAAGGGACCCGAGCGCTGCAGCTGCTCATCAAATCAGGTTTATGTTCCTGAAATGAGTTCCTGCTGCTGAGCCTGAATTCACAGACAGTCGGGGAAAAAAGAGATGGATACAGCCCCAAACAACCCCCCTGGAAGCACGTCCAGGGGACGGCTCTTTGTGCCCCTATGGAGGCAGCTGGGGGGATTTGTTTTATACCTACGGAAACACGACGTGCCAGTTCCATGTGTGTGTCTTGTATAGGAAATCGCCCAAAAATACACGTTATAAAGGCATTGCTGGCGTTTTATTTGCTTTGCCAGAGGTAAATGAGTCCTTTCCCTTTCTCCTGCCCTCCTGCAGCACAGGCGAGCAGGTTTCTCGCAGATATTTTGCCATCCAGGAGGTGCAGCATCATTGACTGAACACGAACCCATTTTTCCTTAAATTTACAATATTTCAGCTAAACCAATTGGAGAAATAAAAAAAGCCAAATTTTACTGCCCTTTTCCAGCACAAACAAAACCCCAGCCCAGGGAGGTACCCAGAATTTGCCTTTCTCTTTCGGCCTGCTCAAAGGTTGCTTTCTAATGTACATAAAACACAGAAATAGGGACGGAAATGTGGGAATGCACCGAACTGGCTGTTGACTTCAGGCACGGGAAGTGTTTTGTTGAAAATTCGCAGGTGCTAAAACCTCATCAATGAGTGGGAAATGGTGCTAAATACGAGCTCTGCGAACTTTATTTTTAATGATGACTTTAAAACCCGGGGATCAGCGAGGTGAATGTAAAAACTGTTAATCTTAAATTTCTACAAACCCGAGTGTCAGGGCAAGCATGTCTGGTGCATCAAGCATAACAAGATGAAAACGAGGAGGTGTGGGTGAGGAGTGGGTCCGAGACACTTGCTTTTCTTGAATCCCTCTGAATACATTTCACAATTCATCAGTTTTTGTCTTCCCTGCCACGAGTGAGGACAATCAGACCAGACACCCATTAGATTTTTCATGCAATTTTTTTTTTCTTGTTCATGACATGTTGGCAGGGAGGATGGCAATTCTGAAATCTTACCAAATGAGAAAAATGTCAGAAACTGAACTGACAGCTGGTGGTTACTATGGTGATAGGTGATATTGAAAAAAAAAATAAAATAAGACTCAGTTAATTCAAAAGGAATCAAGTTCAGTATTTTTAAGCCAGTTGATAGAGATGAAAACTTAATCCCAATACTGGGGTGTTTTCCTGTTTTAACTAAGAGCCAAAGAAACCATTTGCTTGATTAGATAATTAACTAGATACAGTCAAATATCCAATGAAAATTATACTGAAACCACAAATAATAATAAAAAATAATAATATGTTTTTTAAAAAAGAAAACAGCCATATTAGGAAAAAAATAAGCGGACTGGGAGAAATCTTCTGTCTGTGTGAGCAATCCAGAATTGTCCTCTCCATAATCACAATTACCGACACGGGTCTGGTTTTCTGCCATCGGTTTGAGGGAGAAAGAGTAGTTTCACTCAGTGACAAAGACAAATCAGCTGGAAGGGAGGGAAAGCTGCTGACTGATGGCTTCAATCGAGGGAAGGCTGCGCAGGCAACTTCGGCAGGAACCTGGATATCTCCATATTTGTGTTTATGTATTTTATGGGCTTTTTAAAAATTCCCAAGGGAGCTATTTCTGGGGCCCAAATACCGCGAGATCTGGTGTTCTCCTGGCATTTCCATCGAGGAATTGAAATACTAAAATACCATGAGAACATCAGATCTCCTGTTATTTCGGCTGCATTAATGGTTCCCTCAGGTATTAACAAAGCCCCTGAAAAACAAACACAAATATTTGAGGCAGAAATAGAAGCGCTGGAATATCCACCACCCCTCCCCAGCAACCCAATGCACCCACACAAAAACTGCCTCGTTTTTGTGATCTCACACTTCGAGGAACAAATTGTGCAACCATACACATATAAAATTAATATTATATGGAAATTATTTGGCCACCACCTCTGTCTTTGTGGTAGGAATTGAGTTTGTTCCCCAACAGCCCAGAGGAGGACGATCTCCATATAAATGCAGGTGGGGTTTAGGGATATCGTTACAGAAAACAACATTTGAATGCAAAATCTCCTAACAATTTGAGTTATGCCTGTGCTCCCTGGGCAGGGATGGCAGAGATGGAGTGGGATGGGGACGGGACGGGACGGGACGGGACGGGATGGGATGGGACGGGATGGGATGGGAGCCCAAGGGCCCGAGGCGGCCCCGCGGTGCCGGTGCCGCATGTCGGACCCTCGGGAAGGCTCCGGGCGCTCCCGNGGCACCGGGATTGCAACACCGGGAATCGCCCGGCCCTGGCACCGGGATTGCAACACCGGGAATCGCCCGGCCCTGGCACCGGGATTGTATCACCGGGAATCGCCCGGCCCTGACACCGGGAGAGCCCGTCCGGCCCCGCCGCATGCCGTCCCCACTGGCCATGGTGGGCAGGGCATGGGCTCCATGACCTCTGAGGGTTTTTCCAACCCGAACAATCCCAATTCTGGTAACAATGCGGGAAAACCATCCATCATTATTTCACAGATGGGGACGCACGTTCTCCCAGCTCCCAGACCCACCAGACGGCCTGTCCCTGCTCTGTCCAGCCAGGAGGCTGCAAGGACATGGACAAGGAGACAAGAGTCACTCAGGACCAGGGACACCACTGCCGCCATTCATGGCCTTGGCCACCTGACCTTCCACACGTGCCACTTGTCCATCTCCTGCAGGCGCTCATCCCTGAGAGCAGGGCAGGAGAGCTGGCGGCAGCTCAGGCAGGAGAGGACACATGGGATGGGATGGGATGGGATGGGATGGGATGGGATGGGATGGGATGGGATGGGGGTGGTTCCCTGGGCTGCTCCATCCCTGTGGGCAGCACTGAGGGTCCGTTTTTCCCGGCAGGCAGACACAGCTCATGCAGCTGCAGGAGGCTCTGCAGGCAGAGGAGGAGATGAGCAAGGCCAAGAAGAACAGAACTGGCTGTGCTGCCCTTATCCCACACGGTTCCGTGCATTATCCTGGAGTGAGAATGTGGCCCCGTCGTACCCAGCGCAGCCTGCACTCAATGATTACATCTCTAGTGCAGCAAACCTGCTTTCTGCTCAAAAACACATGAAAATTTCCAGAAAAACAGTGGTCTTTAAACAGAAATTGCTTCTGGAACAGTTTAAACCCAGATCCACGACACCAAATTTCACTGCTCCTTACAGGAACGGAGACAGTGCCTGCCTGTCCGAACCCCAAGCACAGGAACAGACAATTTGGGAATCTTCCCTGTTTGACTGCACATATTGCTGCACTGAACTGCTCTGGGGAGAGCAGCAAAACAAGTTCCTTAATACTCACAAGAAAAAAAACCCTCCTGTCTAAACAACACAATTATATTAAGAGTTAAAAAAAGATACCATTTTAAATAAATGCAATTGCAAAAAAGGCTCTGGGTGATAAGGGAATGATGAGGTAAATAAAGCAAAGCCAAAAGATACTGCAAACCTCATTTCAAGATAAAAACCAGTATAAATAACTGGCTTGGACTGTTTAAAATATTGTTATAAATGATACCTTCATTATACATGAAAAGTAGACACTGTTGAAAATCAAAGTCTATAGAAAAAGTGTAAAACTACTTCAAAATATATATTATGTGCAATTTAGAATATGTTAAATTCAGTGAAATGTTGAATTTCACAGGGTTTAAAAGAGGTTTGTCTTCCAGCCACCACACCAGGAAATATGTAAAATAACCATATGTAAATACCCACAGATCTTAAACCTATCTTTATATGTGTTTCTACAAAAATCAAAAGTGTCCTTTTTTTAAAAAAATGTGGTTTATAGTGTCCTTTGTACTGGGCACAGAGGTGGGGATCAGCGGACAGCTGATGTTAACTAATAATACAGACAACCAAGAATAACACACTTCATTCTTGTCCCCTTTTGCCTTTTAAAAATGTTGATAGAGAATTAAATTTTGATAAAATTTCCACTGGTTTATGGGATGATTGTTTGTCCCTAAATATTTTTAATCAAAAGGCACACGGTGCCTTTTTGCTGCAGCACAAATCACAACTGGGATTGTGGAGAACACGGAGCGGGCACAATCTGTGATTTTGCGTGTCCAAGTGCCCGTGCCTCGGCATGTCCTGAGATCCCCGGATTTCCCCTCACACCCCGGTAAATACAGGTTTGTATTTCAGCCGAGTCACACCACACACATCCCCTCACCCCGAGCCAGCCCCGCTGATTTCCAGCGGCCCTGCCTGGGGGATGTGCGGGTCCCTCCAGCAAAGGAGGATTGCACATCTCACCCTGCCATGGACGAGCTGCGGGGCAGGGATGCTCCGGGAGCCGCTCGGTCACACGGACACGGAAATTCTCTGTGACTGCCAGCCTTTGCAGACTGAGCTGCTCGGCCGGGCTACTTGTGCACACCAGAGCCTGCGATGGGCACAGAAGGGCTTTTCCCCCTTTTTATTTTCCTGGAGAGGAGCAGATGTGAGCAATCCCCAGCGCTGGGGTTGGGGCCGGGCTGCCCGGCTCTCGCAGCACGGAGCGGTTCCGCAGCAGCGTTTCCAACACACGGCCCCGTGCCCAGCCCTGCTCAGGGCTCCGGGACTGCGGCTCCTGTGCCGGGTCCGTGCCGGGGGCTCTGCTCACAGCCAGAGCCCAGGCGGGGCCCAGCCCCGGCTGCGCCCTTGGGTTCCCCGGGCACCGCACAGGGGCTGCACGGGCAGGGGGACACAGGGGAAACAGCGCTGGTGTCACTGTCCCAGAGCCCTGCACAAGTTCTTTAAACCAAACAAAGTGAAACAGCCAACTGTAAAAGTTTTACAGAAACACAATCACTGGACTTTACATTTAGGAAGAATTAAGCTTTTAAAGAATTTTTTCCACTGAAAAAAAGCCTTTAATGGGAGTTATCCAGGTGGCCCCTGGATTTATTGTTGGATTTCTCTTTGACTGCTCTGGGGTTCCCAAGGGGACTATTACGTCAATAATTTCTAAGGCAACATTTTATTCCAGGTAACTGAAATTCCTTAGAAGATGAGAGCTTTGGCTTGGAGATTCTGGGATCCCATTTGAAATCACTCACACTGACCACAGAAGAATTTTTAAAATAAATTACTGTATTGCCTTCTGCTTTCAGCTACATCTGTCATCTATCTCTATATATTTATTTATTCTTTATATTTATTCTTTATATTTATATATTCTTTATAGAACAATTTCAAACGTAATTCTCCCAAAGATATTAAAACTCTCTATGTAATTGCATTCATAGAAAGTTATCTGGAATACAGTCAAAACCAACCACTTAATTCAAGGTGCATTCTATATTAACACACTTTGCCATTCTGAAAAATTAGTGATGGGGCTGTTCTGTGCATGGAACTCCCATCAGAGTCAGTCAAGAGCCTTTATTTATAAAGTCAGGGGGCTTCTGAAGTCTTAAATGACTATTTTTGGTCAAACTTGAAAGAAAGAGACAAGACACAAAGGTCTCCCAGTTTCCAATGTACAAAGAATCTATGGCCAGTAGGAAAAGCTGAGTAGGGCCTTCGATCCAGACTAAACAAATTTCAGCATCAAATGATAAATGAATCGAGGAACTTGCACTCTCAGATCCTAAATTATATTAAGTCACTGATTTTACGAAGCCAGAAAAAGGTCATCACATGATACTTATGAACTATGGTAAATAACTAAAATTTATGCAGTAGGGTGATTTTAATCGTTGCTATCCTTAAAACCTTAGAAATAGATACAACTTGTAACAAATCAGAAAAGTTAACGGGAAACTATAATTGTTCCTTTTAAGACCTATTATGTGTAATATCTATTGGCCATATTTGGTCCACAGGTCAGGTATAAAAATAAATATACTGTATTTCTTGCATTTGATTAACAGAAGGAGCTTAATGATACGTGTCCACATTCCTGTCTCTATGCTAGTGTCTATCTGGGCTTTCTTGCCTAAACTGAAAACCATCTGTCATAAATACAATAACGGCTTTTAAATCCGCCCCACCCAGCCCTCCTGCTCCCCAGAAAGGGGCACGTCAAGCATGGGCTGCTCCTGAAATATTCCTTGCAAGTTGCTAAGTGGATATAAAAGAACACAGACCTAAAATAATCTGCAAATAACTGTAACATAAGCCCTGAAAAATGCTTTTGGAGCTGGCGCGAGGAGGGAGAGACGGCGTCCACTGAGCCGAGCCAAGGCAGGGACCGGGCGACCCAGGCGGGGGGACAGTGTTTGTCACTGGGATACTTTGTAATTGTGAAAGATTATTACAGATCTTACTTAAATCAGGTTTCCTTTTGAATGTTTTCATCTAATTGGACAAGTGTTGAGCTGTGCCGGGTTGTCACAGCTGTTACAGGACATGAACCACGCTTACAGTAACAGCTTTCGTTCCACATTTTTGTGGAGCAGTTTCCATAGCACTCAGATCAGGGCTTGCATATTTTTATACCACTTGCATATTGAAAATAAACTCTGATGTTTAGCTTGCTTTCTCCAAGTGCATCTGGTACTTAAATTCCCTGAGAAACAAGCTGGCAACTGACTGAAGCCCAAGCAGGCAGGGTGTGACACCTTGGTTAACTTTTCTAAAGTTATTTTTAGCCTTCCTTTCCCCTAAAAGTGTAACTTCATAGGAGATGGGATGAGAGAGCTGGGAAGTTGGCATTTATCTTAATTGCCATCCCTGAATTTAACATTAGGGCAGACTTTTCCATTCACAACAATATCCAAGACAAGCAGATACTCTGCACGTAAGGATGTGCCTGTGCCTTGATTAAATGTTGCCCATGTTTGTAGCAGATAAAAGGCAAAGTGCTCAGGAGCTGGAGGGACACGAGTTCCAGTGGCCAGGTCACCCTGGGGCCCCCGGTCCCTCATCAGGCGTGAGGCTTTCGGGCACCCCAGAGGGCCTGAGCCCCAGCCAGGCAGAGCACCAGCCTGTTGGGAAGCTTATTCTTGGTAAACGAGTCACTTTCTAATTAGAAAAATAAACAGGATGTTATAATTGGGATGCCAAAGGCACTGAGCCCAAGCCCTCCCCGGCAGCGAGGCCAGGGCTGTGCCTGGTGTCACCGGCCGGGCTTTGTCCCACCGAGCCTGAGCCTCCCGTCTCCCCACGGCCCCTCACCTCCTCACCCCCTCCCCAATTAGCAGATTGAAAATTAGCAAAATACAGCCCCTGCTTTGCACTTTAAATTTTAATAAGAAACAGAGACATCTCTCTCTTTCTTCTGCTGTTCCTCCCTCTCCTCCAAGAACAGAAGGCTGCTGGTGAAAGGAATGAAAATCTGGAAAGAATTTGGGGTGGACTGGCCAACCCCCTTTCATTTCCTTCAGATGTTTACAATCTAGCACCTTTCTGAAGACAAAGATGGGAAAAAAGCTATTTTTTCTTTTGACTGAAGGGTGAGACAGGGGGGTATTAAAAACTGATCAATGTAATTTTTTTCACAGAAGTATTTGCACATCTGTGAAATAATGTAATTTATGAAAAAAATCTTTTTATATGACATCCATGATTATAGCCTGATCTGGAGAATTATTCAAATATAAAATTAAATACTCAAAAACTCGCTGTGCTGTGGATGACTGAGCTTTTACCAGCTGTGCATCACACTTCTCTAATTCTATTAAAAGTATAGAAGTGAGGCTTCCCAAGGATGTCTGAATCCCTTGTAAAAGGAATGTTACATTTCTAAATGCTTTATGATCAGTTGCTTTTTGTTTTTTCTTGATTATCATCCCAGTTGTTGGATGTTTTATCTGACTGTACCAAAAAAAAAGAAGAGAAGAGGAATGCATACCCGTGGAGAGTGCTCTATAAATTATATTGTATTTTATTATCGCAGGACTTAAGGAAAAATTGGCTCTTAAGAAAGGTTAAAAACCTTTAAAGTGAATTCTTCTGTTTGGTTAAAAGTACTTTTGATTTAATACAATCCATCTGCAAACTGGGCCCGGCCTCCTCCCCCTGGGAAATGGGGAGATGCTCAAGGGACCAGGACAGGGCAGCGATTTCTGCCCAAACAGGACGAGTTTGGGTCACCCCGTGCCAGCTTCCCTCTCAGCAAGGGACCAGCTCACTCTCTGCTCAGACAGCAATTTCCAGATTTTTAAACAATTAATCCAGGGGAAAATGAGCGGACACGGGCGCTCCCAGGGGCAGTTTCACAGCCCAGCGTCGCTCTGCAGGAGCAGCCCTTCCAAAGGGAAAGTTCAATCCTATTTTCCAAGCTTAAACAGAGGTTTTGGTATGGATCCTGCACTGCTTGGACATTATCCACAGGTTACAGATAGAATCACCGGGAATTCGTTGTGCCTTCCCATGCCACGAGCCAACATTAAACTCGAAGGGAAAATACAATTCCCCAAACCAACCGCAATGCCGTGGTACAAACCAGCCTCTGAAAGAGCCCCAAAATAGGCCACGTTAGTAAAAGCCAGTTGGAGTTTAGCAAAGAGAGAGACAAAATAAGGGCTAAGCCATTGTTTCTGCTGCCGAAGACAGACGGACTTTAATAACACTTAACAGAATGATGCACATTAACGATCTCAGAAAGCACTTCTTATGCCTCATCCATCATGCGGAGGAGAAAATGAAGCCTTCGACAGCATTAGGAATTATTCTAGATCTTGTCAGTAATTCGCAGCTTCTCGGTAGTATCGTAACACAAATTTGTGTGGATGAGACACTGACCATTAATCTAAGGGGCTTTTTTTCCCTCGCTGCAGCGTGTGGAGAATGTATCAATTGTTTCATGGAGAAATTTCACAGCTGAAACCTTACTAAATAAAACAGGGGTGAGGAAAGAGATATAGACAGAAACATAAACAACTGCAACGCGGAGACAAATCATTATCTTTAAAACAAAACCTACCATAAAATCTCCATATGTGTGTTTTGTGAATGGGCAGTGAGCAGCCTCCTGCTCTGAAAATCCTCACAGAATATGCTGATTATAAAGTTATGTTAGTACATACAAACACACTTAGGTTTCATTTTCTGGGAGGCTTTTTTCCCTTTTTTTTTTTTCTGAAGTATAGGCAAAAAAATTCCCGATTTCTTCTCCCAAGAGAGCCCTGTATTTTTTGCAAATAGTAGCAAAACAAATTTCAAGACAAAATGCCATGCAACTAAATAAACAACAGCTTTTGGCAACCTCTTCCCTAAGTCGCAAGCTGCTGTTCGTCGTGTGATAGCTGTTGCCACTGGAATCTCTACTACAAAGGAAAAGGTCCATAAATATTTGTACAGCAAACTCCACAGAAATAAAGGCTCCCCGAGTGCGCTCAGAATTCATTTCTATACGTGCGATGTAAAGATGAAAGCTAATGAGTTCTGTGGAGTTTATGATAAATTAAAAGTGCGGGGCTGCCCGCCCCAGCCGCGTGTTTACACGGATCTGAGCCGCTGCTCCCCAACAAAACACTTGTCAGACAGAATGAGGCGAATTCGCCTCCGGATGTGCAGGAGCTGGATTGTCTCAGGGACAAAAAAACAGATAGGATTTGATCAAATACTAATCAGGCAGCAATAATGTGGTATCCTAAAACACACCCTATTTTATCTCCAATGAAATAGTGACATCTATCCAAAAAGTCCTCAAAGAAACTTGGGTTTAGGTAATATATTGTGATTGCAGCAGATAGGCAGGATTAAAATCAGGCTTGATCTTCAAAGAGAATAAGAATGTATAGTTCTGTTTACTGCACACATATTTGTATATAAAAGATATGACAAATATTTCGAGTTCTTTAGAAACCTGTATTTCTGTATTTTGAATTTTCACAGACCCAGTGCTGAGAAAGGGATTTGACAGTCCTAGGTAATAGAGGCAAATTAGAGATTAAACTCATTAGAAATTATAAACACTGGTATATAGTCTGTTAAACCCCCTGACAAAACCTGGAAATTAGAAATCCAATAACAGAGCATCAATAGGGTCTTTAACGGCTGGACAGATGTTTAAACTGCGCGATGCTCGTGTGAGGAGTGAGATGGAACAGTCGGAATCAAGGTTTGCATTAAATAACACGGCATTGATGTCGGATCAGATCATTCATGTGAACTGGTTTGATCCTTTTTTTTTGCCATTAATTTCCATTCTCCTGTTCTGGCCTAAATTTGTTATTCATTTTGCATAGTATTAAATATTTTTCTTATTTGCAAATATGCAGATGAGAGAGGCAGCTCTGGAAGGTGCCGCACAGAGCAGGGTTGTGTCCAAGGGGCCACTGACCCCTGTGGCTGCCCTCCACATAAAAACACTTCTAAAATAAAATATTATCTGCAAGCTTTAATTTTTTGGCCTAATTAATTAAATCACAGAAGGAAATATTGCGAGAACAATCACCTCACTACGCACAACTCACTAAATCCTAAGGAATGGGCACCGGGATAGCAATAGCAAAATTGTTTGCGTTCCTAATGTTGGGTCTGACCTGGAAAGGATAACAAAAGAATCTGGCATGAATATGTATTTTTATAGGAAGTGCTGCTGGTAAACAGACCAAATAAAAGCAAGGGGATTATTTTAAAATAGTTTCTCCTAAACTCTCAATATGTTTAATCTGATGATATGAAAAACCATCCATAAAGCAGAAACACATTCAGTCCCTACAAAATTCTGTAGAGAGCAAAGAGAAGGGTTTCAGCAGAAGAAAACAAACAAACAGCAGAAATCCTGCAAAGCTGCGGCATCTCCCCGCGCCCGCCTGCTCTCCAGCGCCGAGATAAAGACCCAATCTGCTCATCAAACACCTCCGGGCTCGGCCATCTAATAGGAACAAATTGGCAATGACTGCCCAAGCAAGTAACACAGGCCCACTGATTTGTAGATTGATACTGATGCCTAATGATCCCCTTGGGCAGATCAATAGCAACAATCCTCATCCCTGCCTTTCTTCTTTATTGGCACGGCGGAGCGAGCGCGGGGATTCGTGTGCGCGCACACGGCTGCAGGTGCCGGACGAGGGCCGGGCACCCCAAAGAGCCCCCGAGCCAGCGCTGCCCTGCCGTGCCCTCGGGGCTCGGCCTGCCCACACTGCCCCTTGGCAGCCACACTGCCCCGGGCGTGGGGCCCTTGGCACGAGGCTGTGCCAGGTGCACCCCAGAGCATGGCACAGACACAACGGGCCTGCGGCCATGGCAAAAGAAAGCACAGAGACCGGGATAATGAGAGAAAACCCAACTCTGACCAGCTGGGCTGTCTGAGAGCTGAAGGCCAGCGTGGCATTTGGGTGGCAGAGACGTGCGGGACACTGGGCACGCTTTGGACAGCAGGGCACACAGGCAGGTGGTTTGTCCTGCTGGAACTGGGTTACACTTCTCTCCTGCTCCACAGGCTCTTGTCTTTTCCCTCTTCTCCCCTCAGCTGACTCCCTGTCTCTTAGTGCACTACACTATGATCAATCAGGCACTATCAGCACAGGGGTTTTATTCAGTTACCCTGGAGTCACTTTCATCTGCTGCTTCCAGCCCCATGCCTCGAAAGAATTAGGGATTTTCTATTTATTTATCAATCTAGTGAATACGGTTATCCCATTAGTAGATCCTTTTAAAGTCCCTGGTAATACCTAAGAAAAACGAATGGAGTTGCTTTGCATTTGGTTTTTTTCCCAGTGAATTAATGCCAGTGATGTTCTGCAGAACCACACATGGTCATTGCCACCTCGGGGTGCTGGCAGACATCCCCAGCAGCACTCCACTCCCCTGGAAATCGCTCTCTCTCCAAGGAATAACCACATATAAACCTAAGATGTGATCAGGCGTACCCAAATCACCAGGTGGACAAACAGAGGGGAAAGAAAAATGTACCACGAAGTTTGTGCCTCCTGAATATGAAATATTAATTGTGCATTAAGGTGTGTGTCGTCACCACAGTGTCCCCCAGGCCAGGCACACAGCCGGGGGTGCCGCCCGTGGCCCCGCCAAGCGCGGGGAGCGCAGGCACCGATTTTAAATCCTATTCAGAGTGGAGATCTGCTTTGTTCAGCAATCACCTGGCTACTCTTATTCTTCATGGCTCTTTTATTAAAATGTGGATAAAGCAAAAGGCAAAGGATAAAATTAAATTCCACTGACTGTAAATTTCTAAATCATCCCTCCCATAAAGGATTTTCCTTTAATAACAAAAACGCCTTTCCCATCTTTTTGCCGATCTCGGCGTATACTCGCAATAAAACGGGGCTGCGTGAAAACCTTTGTAACTCGACCCTTCCAGTGCATAAATTAATCATTTTCCAAATCCTGTCTTTTCTTTCCTTAAGTTCCCGGGCGCGGGGGTCGTGCCCCCGCCCAGCCTTGACCATCGCAAAATTCAAATTCCCACTAATGATGAGTGTAATCATCGCAATCACCATCACCATCATCATCGCCAGGAAAGCCGGGTCCTGTTGGCCCCTGACATCAATCAGCGACGCGGGGGGAACCAGACCTCCCCCCCCACGCCCCCCGGCAGCGATCGCGTCCGTTCCCCGCGTGTCGGGGTCACCCCCGCTCCCATCCCGGCCTCGCACCTCCGCCGCTCCCAGGGCGGGACGGGACGAGTGCGACGGGACGGGCGGGACGGGGCCGGCGCCCCCCATGTCCCCACGTCCCCCCGAGCCCCGGGTGGGAAAGGAGCGAGCGAGGGAGGGGAGCGAGGGGAGGGGGAGCAGCCGCACGTGTGACGCGCCCGGCCGCCCATTTGCATATTCACATCAGCGCCGCGCCCACTTAAGCAGCGCGAGGCGAAGGTGNCTCCTCCTCCTCCTCCTCTTCCCGTGTTGTGACTGGGTTTATAAAAAAAATAAAAAAAGACAACTCCATGTAAGCTAGCAGCCAGGGCACGGCGAAGTCTGGGGCTCCGGGGGGAGGGAGCAGCGGAGGGAGGGTCACAGCTCCATGCCTTACAAAAGGCAACCCAAAGCCTGGATATTTTTTTAATATCCTACACAAACCGCCGCCGCACATATACAAGTAACGCAGGCCCCAGACCTGGCGCTAATTAGGTTTTTGCCAAAAACTGTCGAGGTTCAGCCTATGACACGAAAAAACGCAGTGGGGCCGGGAGTTATGAGCCCTCACCTGCCCCGAGCCCCCCGGCGCTCAGCCCTCACCTGCCCGAGCCTCCCGCAGCGGGCGCCCAGGAGGGCGAGGGTTTATGGGGCGCGTCGAGAGCTCCCACGACGGCGGGGACCCAGGGTCAGCCGTAACCACGCGGCACCGACCTGGACTATTTCAACCCCAGTGCTGTTCCTGGGGTATTTTTGCACAAATTCGTGTTACTATTTCACAGCTCCACTCACAGTGGGGAAAAGGGAAAAAAAAAATAATAATCAGGGTTGTGTATCCCCTTGCAAACGTCACATAAGCAGCATCGCGTGCGCCGGGACGGGTCTCCAGGAGCACAGGCCTATTGTTCTAAGGACACGGCTTTTGTGAGCGGGGCAGCACAGCCAGGCTGGAGCAGGAGGAGGAGGAGGAGGAAGAGGGGAGGGAAGCCCTTGCACAAGCACACCGTGCACCGCAGCCACTGTTTCACACCCTCGCATTAGATGTTTGCTGAAAATACACGGTGCACACGTGTGGCACTTTTTTCCAAACATGTCATTACCGGGAATGATTAAGGGCTTCGTTGCTTCCCAGTGCAAGGTCTCGGCTTGGATTGCTGACTGATGGCTGAATTCCCCCGTACACCTGGCAACATCATTTTAGTGCGAGGATCGGGGGGAAAAATGCACTTTATTAAATGGTTTTTTGTACGCGGAATATTTAGGAAAGTGTCAAATTTATTTTTGCAATTGGCAAAAGCAAATTCGCCCCTAAGCTGAAGCGCGACAAGCCGTGTTTCACCCCGGGGTGCATTTTCATGGAAGTTACAAGCCCCTGAAACAGGCGTTGTGTGTCACAAGGGCTGGGATGCTCCAGCCCGGGCGGTGCGCCCGTGCACCAACTCCGTGTGCGAGGGGAGCGGCGGGGCCGAGGCAGACAATGGGAGCTGGAGGCGAGCAAGGAGGTAGAGGGGGGTCTGCCCGTGCCCCCCCCAGCCAGGAAAGCAGGTCACTCCTTATCAACTGGGTAAGCAAACGCCAAAACAAAGCGTGGGGCTGGATTTTGATGAGCCAGACATGCTTTCTCATAAAAAATAATTTCCCTGCCTTTGTTTCTCCTCTTCTCCTTCAAAGCAAGGGAAAGAGCAGGCTGCTGTGCTCACACTGACTTTCCAAGGGAAAAAAGGTGATTTTTAAGAATCTGCCCACCAAGCATGAATTACTTGTCCTCCCCCCTCCAAAAAGAAAAAGGAAAAAAAAACCCTCAACAAGACTCAAAGGATTCCTGAAATAAAGAAGAAAGAAAAACATCCAAAACATTAGACACAGAAACATTATATTTCAATATTATCATATGAATTAAATGTAATCCTTGAAGCGACTCGTCCCAGGGGTCACATATTAGGCCATTTTTTTCTTTTTTTTTTTATTTAATAGAGGTCACCCAGGCTGAAAAGCAGAACCCAAATGAAAAGCATCTTCAATGTGGTTATAACATGAGCTGGACGAGGTCAGGCAGTGTCTTGTATGGCCTCATAAAAAATACATAACCAGACAGCCTAATAGTATTTCTTTGCATTCATTTTTGGATGGGAGCTGGCGGGTGGGGGAGGGGGCCGGGAGAGGGCCACAACCGCCTGTGCATTTCCATAATGGGCAGCTTCTCCTACTTTCCAGTTAGGGGAAAAATGAACATTCATTTTAACACATCCCTGGGTGAGCTCACTTTAAAGAACCATCCTACAGACAATTGCTGTGGCCCCGAGAAAGTGAGAGAGGAGTGAAGCATCGCCCATCTCTCTCCCTCTTACACACACACACACACACGTGTTCACTGCAGACATGCTACCGTCATGCTTAATTGGGAATGCAACCACCTTGGGCTTGCTTTCATCAACACTGGCTTATGGATGTTGTTTGTCCATACACACACACAGGCTGATTAATTTGAATTATTTCTCTTCTGAAGAGAAGCAGAGGGACCCTCCATTCCAAGGAGCCCCTCCATCCACACTCACCTGGGAGGGGCTTGCCCATCACCAGGATTTACACAGGTTTTGGGTGGGAGAGGGGGCAAGAGAAAGGCAAGGCGTAAAAGGGGAAGAGGGTGTGTGTAAATAAAAATAACCAGCGCTAAAAATGCCGGGTGAGAAGAGAATCTGTAAATCTCGCCTCCCTTCCCCCTCCCCAAATGCCGCCTGGAGCCGGGTGACCCTGCGGGGAGCGGAGCCGCAGAGGTGACCCGATGCTAACCAGCCTGTTAGAACTAATAAGGTGTGCGCCTAAGCCAGGGGCTGACACTGGGGCATTGTGGAAATAACTCTCCTTGTTATTGCCCATCCTCAGCTTGAAATTTACTGCTCCTTTGCATTATTAAAGAGACAGCTTGCGTGCGCGATGGGGGAGAGGCTGGGCAGGAGGAAGAACCGCACACGCTTTTTTAATGGTATGTTTGTGCTCTCTCTAGTCTTTAGATTCAGATTCGGAGCATTAAAGCATGCTGGGTTAATAGGTTGTTATTTATTATTTGAATAAAATCTGGTTTAGAAAAATAAAAAAAGAATATTTTCTCCCCGACTATGGCAAAATGGTCAGAAGAAAGGAAAGGTGTGAAACATCTCAGATAATATCAGACTGAGGCCTTGTGGGACAAACCCTGCCCCAAACATTTCCAGTAGCACTGCTCCACATTTACATCAGATGTGAGCAGAGCTTAAAACACCCAACATGGTGGATAACAGGGACTGCATGATGGAAACACAAAAGGACCGGCTGCATTCTGGGGCCATCCTCAGCAGGGCCACATGAAAGGGTGTGAGAATACCTGAAATCATTCCAGGATTCTGCGTTCTGTAAGTATGGAGCCATTTGGTATCCTGGGGTAAAGATGAACGCGGTGGAAAAATCTACTTTGTCTCAATCCCTGCTCCCACTGCTCCTCCAGCACACACCCTCCACCCTCTGAGCTGATTCCCACAACATTCCCAGGATAATGGGTGAGACAGGTCCCTGCTGGGGGGACACACACCAACCCCGCACTGGCACCTGAGAGATCAGATTTTACAGAAACTGAGATGAGCTGCTCCTTCAGATGCTTTTGCCTTCTCTGAGTCAGTTTTTACAGACAGGCATTTTCAACTTGACCTTTGAGGGGCTGCAGAGCCCATCTGGCACCAGCAGGGCCCAGGCAGAGCCCACAGCCGCTGCTGCCACAGGAGCCCCTACCAGAATTAGGACTCAAGTATTATTAATTTTCTGCAGCAAAGCAGCTGAGTGCACATGGGAGACATTGCTGAGAACGGGGATCAATGATAAATAACATCCTCAAGGTAAATACAGAACAGGATTGAGCCATTCATGGCAACTGGCTGAGCCAAGGGTGGCTTCGATGGAGCTGAGCTGAGGGGGTGGGTGGTTTATGGTCAGGGGCTCCATAAAATCAGCTACCAGAAGGATTTGAGACAATTCTTAAGAGCACATGAGAGCCACAGCAATTCTTGAGCTGTCCAAGGCAACTGGGTTTTCCTGCACATTCAGAGACATTCTCGTGAAAGGTTAATGTGAGCAGCTGCTGGGAAGACCTGGGACGGCAGTGGGAATCAGTGATGGAAATTTGATGAGATACATGTAACTGCCATTACACACTGAAACAATGTAAATTATACATACATGGTCCTGCACAATCGGGGACCAGAGGTGGGCTTGAAACGAGACCCCCAGAGCCAGCGTGTCCCACAGCACCCTGAACAGGTCCCAGTGTGAACATGGCCATCGCTGCTGTCCCCAACCATCCTGTCCCCATCACAACCAGCCAGAGTCAGTGACATCAGCGCACAGAGCAGGCTGAAATACTTACTAAACATCGTGGGAACAAATTACAAACTAAAAGCCTCAGAGCAAGGAGTAACTGCCAGCTAAGGCAAGGAAACAACATCCAGGTTTTGGAAAGCACCAAATCTAAACAAGGTATTAAAGCTGACACCTGACAAAGAGGTAGAAACAAACCAGAAGCCTCGCTGCCCCCTCCCAGTTATTCCCTTTCTGGTATCCTGATTTTGTGAATCATCCAAAGCAGCCAAACAGGTACTATCAGTATCTGAACATCCAGATATTTGCAACTCCTCCATCCTCAAAGGATGAAGTAACTTTGATCAACACATTCTTACGTGGCTGGACTGGCCTACACTGTATCTGATGATTTTTGCATACACGCATTTTTAATCCTATCCCTCCTATAAGGAATAATAGCAGCAAGAAGCATGATGCTCCACGTTTCAGTTGGAATATCCAAAGGTTTTAGGGTAAAATCAAAGGTGTGGAGACTCAGAGGACTGTGTTAAGTAGCTCTTGTGCTCAGCCTTCAGGTGGTAAAGCTTAAGTAACGAGAATATTTGAACCGTGACAACACTCTACTGGATTTAAAAATACTATTTTCAGAACTGATTGCCAAACTCTGATCTCAGGAGCATGCCCATTTTTTTCAGCTCTACCAGCTGATCCCATATAAAGTACTATTTCTCCTTAGAAACCCAGGCAAAATCAGGTTGCCAGAGAGGAGCAGTAGGATTGGAGGGTTTCTAATCCCCTGCAGCTCTCAGAGCAACGTCCTCCTGAATGGACATCAAAACCACACTTGTAAAAACAACAGCCCAAATGATTCCCTACCTAACAGGCGGCGTCAGTCCCCTCGTAAGGCCCTGTGGTATTTACCTGCCTCACTTCTTTAAACTCTTCAAGGATTCTCTTGCCATTTTGGATTCTCTGGATTAAAACAAAATCATAGAATCCCAGAAGGTTTTGGCGAGGAAGGGACCATAAAGTTCATCCTATTTCACACCCCCTGCCATGGGCAGGGACACCTTCCACTGTCCCGGGTTGCTCCAAGCCCTGTCCAGCCTGGCCTGGGACACTTCCAGGGATCCAGGGGCAGCCACAGCTTCTCTGGGCACCCTGTGCCAGGGCCTGCCCACCCTCCCAGAGAAGAATTTCTATCCAGCATCTAATGTAAATCTACTCTCCTGCAGCTGAAAGACATTTCATTCATATGCTCTTAATCTAAAATCTGCTTGTTGTGCCCTTGTGGTGCCTAACACACTTGGAATTGTTGGCTGTGAGGCCACATTGTCCGTATGGTTTTGTACTGGGCAGAGAGGTGGTGGAAGGTGCTGGCTGTCACCTGCCACTGAATTCTGCTCAGGTTATCAGTCCATCCCAAATAAGCATGTTCTCATTCCTAAATCTGTAATTCCATGATGTGCCCATCTTCATAGCCTCAACAGGCAGGACCACAGCGAGTAGGAGACACTGAGCCCTGTGTTACCCTGCACTCCCTCAGGCTTCTGCCAGAACTCTGGTTCTGCCCTCCCCTGCTCCCAAACATCCCAGCAGCACACAGCCACCTGAAACAGCTGCAAAACAACAGAAAATCCTGCAACTAATCCTGTAACTTTATTATATCCATAACAAGTATACAGGTGCATTTTAAGGCATTCTTTTGGGAAACAGAATAACCAAATGTTTTGTACAGAACAGGACTCACCTGCTCGATTTTCTAAGCCATATCATTCTCAGTTATTGAAAAACAGCTCACAAAGCTTTTAGCATTCAAAATCTAATACTTAAATATATGAAGCCTCTGCATGTGTCCTCTGAAAAGTTCTGAAGGGGCCTGGGGTTTTTTTTCTTTCTGGTTTTAGTGCAGAACTGGTACAGAAGACCAAGGTCCCTGTGCTGAAGGTGTGGTTCAGGCCCTGGACTGAACCTGCTGCCTCCTGGGCTGTGGACGGTTCCTCCATGCTCCTGCAGCATGAGGGCAGTGATTCATCTCTCCATCAATCATCTATTGTAGCTATTTAAACTAAAACTCCACAAGATAGGGAGTGAAATTTTAGCTCCTCACAGCCCAGTGAGTTTGGCTCACTCCTTATAAACACACACGGTCGGTTAAGCGAGTTCAGGTGTCTGTGTAGTGAAACCCTGATCTGGGCTGTGGTGTCTCAGTGCTTTTAGAGAGCTAAGAATAAGAATGTGGTGGCATATCCAGCACTATACTGCAGCCACAGAAATGTAAGGTCTCCATTTTCAGTCATCTGAAGGCTGCCAAAACCATCTAGGCAGAAAAACACCCAGGCAGCAGTCCAGGGCGGGTGATCGGGGAAACGCTTCCTCCTCTCCACTTACAGCCAGCAGTGCTGCATCCGTGTGGAAAACAGAGCAGGAAAGCAGAGATCACAACTGGGATTTCAACTCCACAGAGAACTGATTCAGGAGTGAGAGCTGCAGAGAAGAGCAGCCTTTCAAATGCAGCTGTTCCGGAGGGAAACTCTGGTATGGGACTCGTGGAGGTGAGAACGGGGAAGCCTCAGGGTATTTCAGTGTCTGCACTACCTCGCTCAGGAGAATCCTCTGCCTTACAAGAGGTTCCTCCATGAGCTGCTGGCACTTCTGCATGGAATAGAGAAGGTCCTGGAGAAGACCCAGATTCCCACCAAAGGACACAAAAGGAAGCCTACGAATCACTAAATAAATCCCCAAATCTGGCTACGACTGAGAGTGATGTGGAGGAAGATGCTGGATTTCTCTCAGTGACGAAATCTGCTCCTTTTTAGGCCTATTCCGGTAAGATATTTCAGAGTCTAAAAGACTTTGTTGTTAGGGGAAAATAAAAAATATTCAGCTTTTTTTGTTAAGCATCATGCTACAACTCTGAGCTGTCATAAGCACGAAAATCTGGTTTTTGAACATCAAAAAAAAATAGGACCTCACCCTGCCCCAATGGTCAGGTGATACTGAATAATGGCATTAATTTTTGCTGTTATTGTTGCTTAAGAATTTCAGAATCATACAGTCAATATTGCAGTTTAACTATTAAGAGATGGAATGAGTGTGCTTATCTTTTAAAATTAAGATCTAAAATATTCTACATCATCTCGGTATCAGTGTTATTTCTTAAAGGGTGTGGGTGTGGCTCTGCACTGTAAGAGGTGCAGAGTAATTCTGATTGGATTTCCTTAATGAGTTGGGGCCTACGTTAATAAAAACCAAGGCATGAACTTTAAACATATCCAGTTGTAATTCCCCAAATGCCTTTAATTTGGAATAAGGACGTCTTTATTTCATTTAATGGTTCTTAAAGTTAGGACCAAGAAACCACTGCCATTAGTGGAATTCCTTCGAGTCACCTTGCACAACCACACAGAGCTGACTCATTCATAAATTTTACTGTTTAATGGAATTCTAGAGACTATAGTTAAAGACTCAGTGGTTTGGAGAAGTTAAAACTAAGCCAAGAAAGCCAATTATAGTGGATGGAGTGATCATGAGTAGAATTATACTGGTACAGAAGGTGTAACCTTCCTGTGTCAGCAGGGCCTGAACAGCTCAACTCCTCCTGAAGCTCAGAGGCCATGGTGTCCCTAAATCAGACATTTTTGGAGAGACAAGCATCCAACTGAAAAATACCAAAATAAAAGTGAAAGAAATAAAACGTTGTAAAATTATCTGGGTGAAAATTTAGAGTATGAAGCCATGAAACTGAACCTACATCCTTCTGCCTCCAGCTTGCTCCTCACCTCCCTCTGCCTGCCCAGGGACTGGATATATGTGACATAGGGAATAAACGAAATCTCTTCCAGAGGGATCAAGAAGGGCGCTGGAAGAACAGACAGTCAATTAAATATTATCTGCAACTCTTGTGCCACATCTTTCAACAAGAAAGCACAAAGCCCATTCCCTTTACCAGCAGCTTACTCATGTACGTACCAGCTGACAAGCCTCATGCATGATGAAATAGATATTGCTACTAACTCCATGATTATTCCTGGAATCATAAATACAGGGGGTGTTGGCAGTGACTTTAACAAAAACCACAAACAATACAACGGCACAGACATTCTGCTGCGCAGTTCAGATTTAATCTCCAAAGTCGTGGCATATGGCACAAGCAGCTTTTATACAAAGACGTGGAAATGTACACAAAGAAAATGCACTCCAAACTAAGGCAGAGCAGACCTAGCCACACCCAGGGTACACTTGTGTTCATTAATTGAAACAGAATCAGCCCAGCCCAGCTGCCCCTCAGTGACTGCCCTTCCATGGAACTGAGAACTGGGCAGCTCCAGTGGGGTTCCTGCACCACGGCCCCGTGACCACGGACTGAGACCTCTGGATCCACACCCACGGCCTCCTTTTGGAAGCAGTGATCTTGGAGAACAGCAGCTCAACTGGATCCAGCTAATTAAAACTTAATTAAACCTAAGAGAAGTTTTTCCTTCAGAAAAATTAAAAACCTCAGTCGGTTTTCAGCAGAGCTACAGATTTTGCCAGGTGAGCTGAGCTCATCTCTCACTCAGTTGGTCACAAACCCTGTTTGTGATTCTGATCTCACCATCACCACCAGCTTCGCTCTCTGCAATGCCTCTGGGAAGGAATTATCCCAAATGTCACCATTGCTCTACTTGATATCACCAGCTCAGTCTCTCAGCAGGAGGCAAAAACAGCTGGACTCTCAAATAAGATTTTGAATTAACAAAATTTAATTATTTGAATTAAAACTAGTTGCTTCACATTTTTCTACTCTGTATTTCATTGTTAAACTCAGATCTGAAATTACAGTTTCCTTTGTTAGTTTTATACCCTTCTTTTCTACCCTAAATTTAGGATAAGCTATTCAGAAAGGAGAATGAGTTTTTGCAGAAGGCACACAGAATAAAGGACACATGGTTTAGCACCAAATAATTCCCATCTGGAAGTCTGAAGCCAGGGCTTCAGGAACTTTCACCTTTTATTTAACCTGCTTATGCCGATCACAGTTCCAAAGTACATGGACATGGTATTTCCTAAAGCTAAAAAAAGCACTGAAAACTGATCATAAGGAAGGATTTAGGGGGAAAACAACCCAAACTACGAAAGAAACATATTAGATGTCCAAAAAGACAACTGGACAATGAAGAAAGGTGACAACTTCTGCTGAAAGGAGTCTCAGTTTATCAGTGAAAAGAAGTCAGCAATTAAAGCAGAAAACCCAGATGACAAATGGAAACAAGGGCAATAGGTAAGGAGTAAAATAAAGCAGAAGCTGTGGGCAGCAGGACGTGAGTGGAGGAGGCTGAAGAGAGCAGGAAAAAGTTGAAATTTTCAGCTTTAAATTGTAGTAGAACACACAGAAGTCAACTCTGATGTAAAACCACAATGAGATGATAAAGGCAAAGTGGAAAATACAAAGTAGAAAATGTAGAAATCTTCACAGATCTTACTTCAAAGGAAGGATTTTGAGAAAGTTACCAAAGAACCATGAAGCACTCAGAAGGTTCATAGTGCTGAGCTCTGGTGAATTTAAACAAGGCTTTAGTGACTGGGAGGAGAATGTTGGTCAGTTCTGGGCAGAGCAGATGCTCTCCAACACCCACAGCTGGCTGAGGGTCAGCAGGCTCTGGAAGGTCCACCTGGGAGCAGTGGCTGGTGGGCAAAGAACAGATCCCTCCATGAAGAGCATGGACCAGTGTCTGCAGGACTGTGCCAGGCACAGCCTGGGGCAAGAGCTTAACAATCCTGAAGATAATAATAATAATAATTTCCAGGGATCCAGGGGCAGCCACAGCTTCTCTGGGCACCCTGTGTCAGGGCCTCCCCTCTCTCCCAGGGAAGGATTCCTTCCCAATATCCCATCTATCCCTGCTCTCTGGCCGTGGGAAGCCATTGCCTGTGTCCTGTCACTCCAGGCCCTTGCCCCTCTAGGTCTTGTACTTTACTGTAGCAAAACAAAGATCTGGTGCTGAAGTTAGAAGATGACCCAGATGAGAATCCAAGGATACATTTCCACAACCTACCACAACTGTGATTAATCTCTGCAAAATGTTCAGGGAGGAGGGCTTGATTCTCCATGGGACAAATTTAACTCCAAATTCAGAATTCTGCCATTCTTGAGCAGAAGCCCAGTAAATATCTAGTTTTGGACTACAAAAATCAGTAATTAAGAAAAACTCAATTTCTAGAGAGGTCGTGCAGCCCAAGACTCCTGTGGCTTGACATTCTAAGGTGGAAAGAAAAAAAAGCCCTCAGAGCACCCTCATCAAGTCAAACACAACCATTCCAGTGCTTCTTGCACTTGGGGTACTTCTCTGCCCTTCTCCTTGGCAGTAAAGTACTGCTGGCCACAGATGTAGGGCCTGGAGGATTTCTGCCATCTGAAGGACAAAACAAGACTTTTAATTTGTTTGTTTTGAAGCCCAATTTACAGCGAAGATTTGGGCTGAAACCGCATCCCTGTGCTGGAGAGGGAATGAAAGGCCCAGCAGGGAAGAAAGCAATAAAAGGACCCTTCTATGACCCCAAGGTCAACCATCAGCTCTCTCGGAGCGGGGCAGGGCGTGGGCAGGGCAGCACAGCCAGGGTCCCTCAGCAGGGGCACACAGGGACATGCCCCACATGTTCTGCCTTCTCCAAAGCTCAGCCTGGCTCTTGTCCTTGTCCCTGTCCCCACTGGGGCCCTGGGTCATCCCAAGGCCATGGTGCCCAGTGCCATCCCCAGCAGATCCCAAGGCCTTGCACAGGGCTCACGTGGGACAGGACAGCCCCTCAACTTGTGACCCCCTGCCACCAGGCAGCTTTTCCATCCCGGCCCCTTGGAATGCAGGGAGTGAGAGCGCACAGATTTGAATTCATTTTCATCCTTATCAGCTCTGAAAGATGCGGAAGAAAGAGAATTGCTGAGGAGCTTTGTGCTTGCAGCCACCACGCGGGTTGGGTGAGGACATGCTGGTAACGTCTGCTGGAATATCTCTTTTTAAATGAGGAAGAAAAGGTGGGGGGCTTGGAAAACAGGTTTTAGTGCCCCGATGGAAGCATGACAGCAACAATTTATAATTTTCTGCTGTCCAGTTCCCTCCATATTTCTCCCTGGCTGCACATCCCTCCTCTCTCCCCCCACACCCATCCTCCATTTCCCGCTGACTCCTCGGCACACGCTCCAGCCTCCTGTGAAATGGTGGCATGCAGAGGGAAGGGAGGAAGAGAGGGAGGAAGAAAGGGGCTACAGTGGGGAGGGCAGGGGAAAGAGAAAGATTGAGAGAGACAGAGAGAATGTCAAAGCTCAAGTCTGGCATTTGCCTATTTAAATTCAATCACGCAGCCCTCGCCGAGCTGGAAATGGATGGCCTGCGTTATGAATTTCTGATCAGACGGCTGATAGGTTATGAGCGGGGACGTAATCCCATTGAGGAAGGCTTTTTCCCAAGCAAGGGCAAGCAATAACTGCCCTTCTGAGATGGCTCTTTGCTTTGCCCTTTTTATAATTTTTTTTCCTTTTCTTAAAAAAAATAAAAAAAAGTCCAAATAAGCATTTTTATGATGATAAATGTGTAATAATGATTCATTCTGCCTGTGTCTGAAATGGGAGATGCCTTGGTGAAGCAGACATGCACTCAAAATAAACTGCCATATTTTTTCTTTTTTAAACCTAATTAGAATTCTTGCCTTCACTCAGCTCATTTTGTACCAACACTAGTGATCTAAAAAGAAAGTGAAAGGAATGAACACGTGCATTGAGACCGGTATTTTTAATACCCTGCAGGGTTTTTAATGTTTTATAGTTTGCCTTTTCTAACACGATGTGTTTACATAAAAGGATACAAAAAAATTTTTCTTCAACTGGCAAGAACTTCTGGCACACAGTGAGGCAAACCAGAAATTATCTCAGAGGATGATGTTTTCTTACATCTCCCCACGTGATGTGGTCATGTTGTACTGAATTTATTGGAATAGCTGAGGACACTGGCAGATTTGCAGTAGCCAAATTCACCAGGCAGGGCAGGGAGAGCGCAGCAGCCACAGTGGTGTGTGCCAGCCCTGGGGCCTCCACAAGCTCACATGCAACTTTCATACTCATCAAAAGCAGCAAACAGGGAGTTTGCTACTTAAAATTCAGGATCTATGTGCTGAAACAACACCCAACCCAGTGTGCAGGGACTGGACCCAGTCCCAGGGCAAGGCTATAGGGTCAGGATTGCACTGCCAGGGCTGGAGTTCTGAAAATAATCCACAGAGAAAAAACACCTTCTGCAGGCACAGGGGAGGAAGGGAAGAGCAGGGAGACATCTCAGTGCTGGTGCTAAGCAGGAACTTGCTTTTGGAGCTGCATCTCTAAACTTGTTTCAAAGTGCAAGGAATGTGGAATCACAGAATCCCAGAATGGTTTGGATTGGTTAAAGCCCATCCTGTCCCACCCCCTGCCAGGACACCTTCCACTACCCCAGGTTGCTCCAAGGCCAGTCCAACCTGGCCTTGGACACTGCCAGGGATGGGACAGCCACAGCAGCTCCAGGCAGAAAGAGTCCCCTGGGACCTGGAATTTAGCAGCCACCTCCCACCAGTCAGGAGCCAAGTTTAGTCTCACAAATGCACCTCATTCAGAAGATCACAGCTACCAAAGCGTAGACTTTTCATGGTTTTCCTCACTTTGTTCAAATCCTGAATCATCATCTAGAAAGTAGAATGTTGCAGGGAGTCTCCCAGGTGTGCAGGGTCAAAGCACCACATCCTGCCATAATCCAGTCTCTCAGGTGACCAACATCCCACCTGAGCCACCAGCACAGCCAGCATGGGCCGATGGGGGAGAGGCTGGGACAGCTTCTGACACAAATATCAAGCCTGATTTTCCCTTTTAGGACATTACCTTGAGATGAATCTGCCTGTGCCGAATTGCCAAAGCTCCATGCACAAGGGAAAAATTGTTAAACAGATACAATAAAGTGATTTTTTTACCCTTCTGACAACATTTTAACTGCAGAATTTCTGAATATACACTTACCAAAAAGGAGGGTCCCAGGAAACCCTTGCACTGTAAAGGGCTGTTTTTCCTGAGGGACACAAAAAGCTGATGAACCAAGTGGTTTCCAGCTTTCACACACCTCAAATGGTTAATTTTGCTCAGTATCCACCATAAATGGGCCAGAAACCTGCAGCTGGTAATTATGAAATACCATGGCCACAGGGGAGTTTCCTCCCTAGCACCATTGGTTAGGGATCATCTTATGTCCTGGAGCTGTCAAATTTTGATTATTTAATTGAAATTACATATATTAGCATGGGTGTTCTCATTAGCCATAAAATAAAACATCTAATATTTTCCATCTTGTTGCATCAACATCTGGTGGTGATGAACACCGAGGGCTGCAAGCCCAGAACGTGAAAACATCACTGTTTAAATTTGTCACCTTTTAGTGTCACTTCCTGGCTTCTTGCATTAGGAAAAAGGAAAACAAAAGGGAAGGAGTGGGAACAAAGAATTGCATGGCATTAGCCTTCTCTATCTCCTTTTATATCATATGCAGAATAAAAAATTTGCTCTAACTGAGGTGGAATTGTCAGTTATCCAGCATATCACAGAATTTATTTTCAATTACAGTTTCTAACTATCTTCCATTACCAGATCTTAAACCCAAGTGTTGATATTCTTCTTCAGTTCATGGGACTGATCAGTTCCCAACAACCAAGAGAAACTCCAGAAAGATTATTTTTTTTATTATCTGTGTTCTAATCAAATACAGGGATTCCTAAGCTGGTGATTACAGCAGTGCCACTTGTATTTGCAATCTCTGCTTTACATGTTTATTTAGTAAATCAAAAATAGAGCACAGATGAAGAAGCAGCCTACAATAATAAAGCATCTTCTTGCGAAAAGCTTTGAGTGGTTTCTCTAACTTGTCATTAAATTTAAACTCGTTTTTCCCGGTTTTCACTTCTGCAGTTAATAACTTTTATACAGCCATCCTATAATTACATTAACAAAAAAGTAAATTTCCCCTATTTCTCACTACATTACCAGTATTACAGCGTTAATGGCAAATTAACCAGTAAACCTGCAAATTAAGTCAACTCATCTTCCACTGATAGGGCAGGAATCTGTAATTTAGGCAGGTTGGAAGTTTTCAGTGGGTTTTTAACTATTGTTGAGCTTCTGCTTTTCCCAACGTACCAGTAAAACCCACCCAGAAGCCATTGCCATGCTCTAATCACCACTCAGCCCTTTTTAGCTGCTCCCTGAAGTACGGCTGACATGGAAGTGCTCCAGCAGAGAGTGACCCACGACATTCCGCCCTGGACACCGGGACACGTCAGGGGAGGTGGGGACACACGCGGTCCCTGGCAGCGCCCAGAGCCAGTGAAGCACCAGGGCTGCTCCACAGAGATTTGCTGGGTGTTGTCGTGCACTACTGTCCTGTTGAGGCAGTGCACACCCTCACGAGTGCCAGTCATGTCCCTGCTGGGTTATCCACGGAACACGGCCATGGAAGCACCACCTGCCCAGCAGGTTCAGTCCTGAGCAGCCACGTCAAAGCCTTCAGTGCGGGACAGCTTGTGGAACAGCTACTGCATGGAATCATGGAATGCTTTGGGTGGGAAGCGACCTGAAAGCTCATTCAGTCCCACACCCAGCCATGGGCAGGGACACCTTCCACTAGGCCAGGTTGCTCCAAGCCCCCTCCAGCCTGGCCTTGGATACCGACAGGGATGCAGGGGCAGCCACAGCTTCTCTGGGCACCCTGTGCCAGGGCCTGCCCACCCTCACAGGGAACAATTCCTGCCCAATATCCCATCTAACCCTGCCCTCTGATAGTGGGAAGCCATTCCCCCTTGTGCTGGCACCCCGGGCCCTTGGTACATGCCTTGTATTTCAGCTCCAACTATGGTGTGATGGGATCCTTGGTCAACCTTCCATGCTCCCGAGCCAAGGAGGGGACGGACATCACAAACTTGGCATAAAGTGAACAGAATTTCAGTAACAACAGTCAAAGAATCGTCTTTGGAATATTAGATTTATGCAGTGGAAAGGAACCATCAAAACCATTCCATTTCAGAAATATAAAGGCTTCCTGAGCTAGTGAAGCACAACAGAAACACTCAGTGATAAAGGACATCACAGCTCTTTATAAACTGAACCGGTGGTTTCCCAAATTTAATATGCATGAACACTGCATGTGAGTCCTCTTAAATCCAAGTACCAAACCCTGCCTGTTTAATAAATCTCACCAGTCCTCCACTATTAGACAGGGGATTAAAACTAATCTATCAATCCCAAAACCAAGCACAGAGTGGATTAAAATGCAAAACACATGAGAGTATGAAGATGCTTAATGCTAAATAACAAACATTTCAATCACAGAAATCATTTTTATCTTCTTGTTTATGCTAAGTAGATACTATTAGGCTTAATATCTGTATTAGCACAAGTGGGGGAAGAAACAGTTTTAAGGAGACCTAAATACTTGAATGCTACTGGATTGCTGTGAGCAGAAGCTCTCGTGGTGGAAGTGAGCACACCCCGGCGTTTGAAATCATGTTTACTCTCTCAGGCCAGCTCAGTGGTGCTTGACCTTTTCTCTATGTTTTTAACCCGAAGCAGAACACCCAGAGGGTCCTGACAAAGCCAGAACTTAAACCTGTTATTTGCATCAGACATCTGAATATCCTTCCTCCCCCACTCTGGTGTTGCCACCACATCGGTTGCACATGCAGATGCTCAGGGCTCCTTGTCACCCACCTGCGCTTTGGGTGGGCTTTGTTGGGCTTTTTTAGGAGTATGTGAAAAAAGCTCATCCCACCATAGGATAAATATAATAAAAGATGGAGCTATGTGTGCCTGTATCGCATAGGGAATGACCAAATGTGACTCACACCATGGCTCCCAGTTCACCCAACTGTCACTCTGAATTCCTGCAATGGGATGATCCCCCTTTCTGGCAGGAAGTTATCCATCTACATTAGCATTTGTCTATCTGCCTGGCAGAGATAAGGATTTGGGAACACTGCACCCAGCTGTGGCAGGAGAAAGCACTTGGTGCTTCCTTCATGATTTTGAGTGCTGGGAAATGCCCAATATTTGCTTGGATTCACATGAGAGCATCCCAAAACTGCAGAGCTGGACCTTATTCCTTGGTATCCAAGCAAAAACTATGCACTGAATCAGAGGAATCATAAGATTTGACATGAAATAATGTCCACCAGAGATCTGTGTGAGGCCACCATCACCCACATCTCGCCCACTGGCACATGGGATTGTGGGGCAATGTCACACCAGCAGATGTGAAGCTGCTGCATTAACCCCAACACTGTCCCAGGAGAATGGGTAATGAGGAGAGGGGGGCTGCCTGGGCAGGGGGACAATGGCACACAAGTTCAGATGATCCAGCTGGAGAGGGAAATTTGGCAACACGAAAAAAGAAAGAAAGGAACAGCCGGCCCCTCAACAACACTAACTTACAGCGATGGTTATTTGTCTGTGGGGTCTTGGGTTTGGTGTAGCAGGAGGCTCTGTGTTACTTCAGCTGAAAAGTGCTGCTGACTTGCATTATTTGTGTTTAACTTTGCCTTGGTGGTGAGAGTTTTTCTGACGTGTCATCGTTCAGTAGTGACTGATGTCCTTCACTCCCTTAGGAAAGTGTGAAATACACAGGCAATACAAAGCATGCTACTTTTTCAAGGGTTGAGATACTCAAATAACAGATTTCTGCTCGCCTAATCTTTGAATTTTAGCAGAAATGACAAATTCAGGAAAGGAGTAAGGGAAGGACGCAGCAGTTTGATAGTTTCTCCACAAACTGGAAGCAGTGGTATATAATTTGCCAGGAAGGGAAGGAAGCCAGAGCAGCTCGGGCGCCTCAGCCCCTCTCCCACAGGTAACTCTGCACGCTGCCACAGCTCTGCTCTCACCTGCCTGTCCTCAGCACCACGGGTGTGCAGTGGCACAGCACAGAGCACCAAGGCCTTGCCTCACAAAGGAAGGCATGTCCAGGCAGCACTTCTCCATGTCCCTCTGCCCTAGGGAAGCAGCCCAGGCTCAGGAGCTGAGGGTACGGGCCCGGCAATGCGCCAGCTCCTCTCTGTCCCCTGCGGACACCACAAGCCTTTCCTCTGCCTCTCTTCTCAGTCGGGGTCAGCATCATTCCTCAGTGACTGTCACTCCCCAAATGCCCAGAGTAGTTCAATTCTGGTCTTTCCTGGCTTCCCACTTTCCCTACTTAATCTAACACTCAGCACCCAAGAGCCAAGGAGGAAGTGAGAAGTCAGGATCATCACACATAAACAGCTCACAGGTGTTAGCAAAAGCTGTGCAAAATAAATTAATGACATTATTGTCAGTAATTGTGGAAGCACTCATTAAAATGCCATTTAGAAAGAGGAAATACCTTGGACAAAGACAAAACACCTGGGAAAAAGATTAGTCTGTGGCAGTGTAGGACTCAAAGAAACCTGTGGGCAGGACAGGAAGGAAAATGATACAGAAACTATCCGAACTTAGAGAGCAGCTCTGTATCAATGGGAAGCATCTAAAGACCCATCCAGCTTCTCCCAGTCTGGAGCACAAGCACGTGTGTCTGGGGAACAGTCATATTCCCCTCTCAGTCTCCAACTTCCATCTTCCTGTTCCTACGTGTGGTTGGGGGCCCAGCTGCCCCAGCTGTGTGGTTTGGGCACCACTGTCAGGAAAGCACATCACCTCCCAGAAATCATCCATGGCCTTCCAAGGACCCGGATCTGTCCTCCCTGTACTGGGCTCCCTCTCCCAGCCAGGGCTCCCCTGGAACAAAGAGGGGCAGCTGGGCCCCCGCACTGCTGTTTGGCGGATCAGAGCCCTGCAAGTGTGGAGAGGTTTATAAGATTAATTCTTATCTCTCTGGGCAGTGGGTCAAGTCAGAACCGTCATTCAACGAACTCTGCGGATAATCTCCCTTTATTACTTTCAATCAAACTAAGTGTCTGCAATCTGCAGCCTGGTTACTAATTTAGTGAAAGAAATTACCTGTAGAGCTCGATTATATAACAGACAAAATATAAAATAGTCCGGGTAAGCAGCCATTCAGTCTGTACATCCCTCTGTGCAGAGCAAAGCTGCTTCAGCCTGGCTGCATCCACACCCACAGCTGCTCCGTGGGGGAAAACACCCAGAAAGGAGTGGACAGTGTGTTTGTCCACTGCCTAATTAAACAAAGAGAAAAAGGAACTTGTGCTTAAGGCTACACTTGGCATCAAATCTAAAAATTTGCTGCTTGTGAATATTTAACAAATGCGTTTTGTGAGAAATCAGATTTCCAGCGTATTCCAGTTAATGGAATTCTGCTGCAGCCCCTGGACAAAACAATGTAAAGCTGCCTGGCTTGTGGAAATCATTCTCCTCCAGTGATGGATAATATAGCATGAGGTTTGCCTTGGTTTGATTAATTTCAGAATATTGCGGAGAAGCTGCATAATCCCTAAGATAGCAGAGAGAAGGAGGAAGACACGATGGAGCGGGATAAAAGCGCACAGTAACGAGCACAGGCAGTTTCATACATTTATTATATAGATATTAGAGCAAGGCTCACAAACTCAGGGGTCTGGGCAAGAAGTGACCACAATAAGGGGCAACACTGAAAGCAAAAACCATCTAAACATTTCCATGGCTGTGACCAGAGACAGAACACAAACATGAGAATTCCTATTTCCTTTTCCCATTCACAACAGCCATTATTTATATAAGCCCTGAATATGAAAAAGGCTCTAACAAATTTACAGTGGGGTTTGGATGGATGAAGATGACGAATGATGGATGAGGGAGGCAGAGGATTCCCTTATTAAAGCATCAAATCTTTCCCTAAATATCAAACAGACATCTCAGCCTCAACTGTTCAGCTCAGACCAAAAATTATGCAAACCAAAGAAGCAAAATTTTGCTTCTTGATAAAAAACTGAAAACTTGCCTTCCATGTTACACAATTTTCACTACATAACTTTGCAATTTTTATGCTGGGTTTTACACCTATTTGAAAGATTAATAAAAAAATACAAATGTGACAACACAAAACCCCAAAATATCAATGAATTTCAGTACAAATCAGATAATTAGCATAATTACAAAACTGACAAATCTGTTTCCCTGGCAATCCAGGGAAACAGCTCCAACACCCAGTCCCCAGCAGCCATTCCCAGTGTGGCCAGCAGAGCTATCACCACAGGGGCACCTGGTGGGAACCTGCTGGGATCCTGGTGGGCACTGGGAAGTAGAGCCATGGGCAGGGCCTGAGCCTGCAGCCCCATCCACACAGAGCAAACATTTATTAACTTTGACCTATCTCTGTGTTGTCCTAAAACTCAGCCCTTTCCCTCTTCCTTTCCCTTTCCTTTTCCACATGCACACAGGAGGCCACAAAAAAAGAGCTGCAGTAACAACAAAGGAACACAGTGGTGCAAACGAAGAGCAATCCCACCCCACGCTCTCCAAAGTTCTCCAGAGAAATCAGCACCAGCAGCGGATTTCCCCTGTCACCATCACGGATGCTGGTGGCCACACAGCCCTGGAGCAGCTCAGATTGGGAGCAAGATGGGGAAAGAGCATTGCCTTCGATCCTCCCCCTCCTCAGTGCCCAGCCCATGGGTGAGCAGTGGCTGCTCTGACTTTCTGGCACGCTGCTGCTGCTGCTGCGCACACGGGAGGCGCAGCCACCCCGACTATTTCAGGAGACATCATGAAGAAAGGAGAAGCAGCCCGAGTCCTTAAACGGGAAGAAGCTTCCAGGACTGCAAAGCAGCAAACCCAAGGTTCATGAGGGAGAGAGAGGAAACAGTGCAGGAGGATGATGAGTTACACAGGAAAGTAACGTGTAGCACATGGAAATGGAGTATTTTCAGCTGCAATGTACAGTAGTGATCATACTACTTCCAAAACAATATTGCACAATTAGAGGTGATTCACAGCAAACTGCCAGGACCGATCAGGGATATGGAAAATCTCTTGTATGACCAGAGTGAAAGATTTTTTTCCCTAATCTTAACTAGGCAATAAATAAGAGGAGAGATAACAACAGCGATAAGATAATGAATAACCTACAGGGGGTAGATCAGCTCCTTCTGGGCCATCTCATAACATGAGTACCTGGGCATCCTCCATGAAATTAAAAGGTGATGCATTTGAAAACAATCAGGGGAATTTCTTTCCACAAATACAAATTAAACTTGGGGACTCCCTGACACTGAACATGCCAAGCAGAGGAGCAGAGACAGGTGCAAAAATGGAGTGGACAGTTCTGATAATATTAAAATAATATTTTTAAAAATCCAGAATTACAGCTGTTAATTACAATAATTTTAAAAACCCAACAAAATACCTCATACAAGTTATGGTTTAATTCACTTTCTAATTATAGGGAATCAAGATGAAAAACAGCTCCTTCCTCTCCACAGCCCCGCAACTCCCCAGGAAGACTCACACTGCACCCACCAAGCTGATTGAAGATTTTACTCTTTAAAATGCCCCAGCGTCTCCCTCTTCGCTACAGCAAATGCTCTGGATAAAAACCCAGACAGCTCAGGTCCTGGGCTCAGCATCCCAGGAAATGGAATCCACATGAGAAAACATCCCCTTAACTGCCTTTTGATTAAAGCTTGTCACAAAGCGTTTTCTCCCTTTTTTGTGTGGGAAATAAACCCAGCCCAGTCCATTTCCACAAAGAATTGTTTGACTCAGTTTAATCAAAAATAAAAAACTTTAAAAAAAAATCCACTTTCAAAAATTAGTTGTTTTTCATGTTAAAGGTCCAAGATTTTTCAATCAAGACAGATATTTAGGTGAAAAATTCCATTTCCTCACCACATCATTTTTAGCTGAGAAAAAAGGGTGAGTGTAGCTTTCTTCAAACATCTCTTATTCCTCAGCATAATCAGAGAATCCCAGAACGGTTTGGGTTGCAAAGGGCCTGAAAGTTCATCCCATCCCACCCCCTGCCATGGGCAGGGACACCTTCCACAATCCAGGATTGCTCCAAGTCCTGTCCACCCTGGCCTGGGACTCTTTCAGGGACAGGGCAGCCCCACCCTTCTCGGGACAATTAATTAGCTTTATGTTCTTTGTGCCCAGGGAACAGCATGGGACGATGGCAGCCTCGGCCCTGACCCCACACAGCGGTCACTGCTTGGGAACATGCTGTGGGAAGGGGAACCACATGCATCCATGGTGATGGGACACTTGGAGAAGCACCTTTGCACTAGAATTCAGTCAGAGCTTTACTGAGAAATATACAAGAAAAGCCAGGCAAGAGGTAAAACCTATTCCAATCAGTTGTCTGATGGTCTGCAGTCCCGTTTTTGCATCAAAGTTGCCAGAATTCGATGGAGTGTGTATTTTTTTTCCACAAAAAAGCAATAAATAAATGAATAGGTGGATAAAGGTCCATTTGGGTTTAAAGGAGAAGAGGATCAAAGTGAGGCAGCACCAGAGAAGGCAACAGCTACAACCAGATTAGGCTGCAAAAACCTTTACCCCTTCTTTTATTACTGCACCTGTTAGATTCATTTTGAATTCTTTTTAACCTTATAATTTTATATTTTAAGTCTCTAATAAACCACATTTACCTTCCTCAGGTGCTGTGTTTTGATATCTGGTTATTTATTCACTTTAGTATCTCCGTGGTTGTGTGGCAAGGGAGGAGCTCACTGGGGGCACCGGCACTGACACAAGAGCAGCTGGCATGACCTAACAGGAGCCCAGAGTCTCCTGGCCACTAAATCCATTTCTTTTTTTCTTTTTGGAAGTGGTGGGGGCTCAGTTGATGCCTCCTAGTCCCTTCCAGTCATTGTGTGTGATTCCCACAATCTCCTAAAGCCAAGGAGTTTAGTCCTCATTCAAACAGATCCACATGACCACAGAGTGAAAATGACAGGCTGATGTTGTGTTTAGGGTTTGGAGGAAAAACCTTACAGCCCAGTGGACTGCCCCGAAAACAGGGCACATGTCAGCACAAGCTCTTCAGGACAGCAAAGCCTCGACTGCAGTTCCATGTTTTACTCTGGATGTGCTCCGAGGACACAGCAAACCAATCCACCACAAGTATCACAGCTTTCCAACAGAGCGCATCCAAAAAAGCTCCTAAATGCAGGAAAACAAGTCTATAATTACATAAATGAGCAGATGCACAGCAAGTTTTTTTTGTTACTCTTTAGATTTTTCAAAGGCAACGGGACAGCGCTGTGCTAAAAAGCAATAAAGCACGGGTAATTTAATACAAAATTACATCCATATTGAAAAGTTTACATGAAGTTGAGAGCAGGCAGAGGTCAGGTTTGCAGCAGGACTGTCTTTAATTGTGGCCATCAGGTTTAGCAATCCAGATCTCTGGATCAAAGACAAATAGAAGGCGTTTCCTCACCACTGACTAGTGAAAGCCAACAGTGAGCACAGCACTATCTTGCACCAAAAGGTCATAAAAATTATTATCTGAGGGGGAACATGTCTCGCTGTTCAACACACACCTTCACAAAGGCACCGTGGATTTTTCTAGCAGATTTTTTCAGCAATTAGGAGCATAAATTAAAAATGTTACTATCACTTTTCAGACGTAAAGGGGTTTTCTTGTCCTCTAAAAAATGTTTCATCTTTGTGTAGGTCTTTTTAAATATTTTTCAGTTGCTTTCAATCATCCTCTCAGCCCAGTGAAACAATTCCTCCCTCCTTAGGGAAGAGATGTGAGCTGAGACACCGTTTCCTTTCTAAGGTGGGGGGAAAAGAAAAGGAAAAAAAAAATCAAATGAGGAGTAAATTATCAGCAAATCAGATAGAAACAAGCTCCCCAGATCTGCAGATCCATTGTACAAATGAAGCAATTTCATCTCAGCTCGCTCTGGGGGTGGGATTTTAAGTGGCCAAGGGGGACTGGAGCGGGATGCTGGCAGTCGAAGCATCACAACATTTGCATGCACAGACCACTCAAATCTGCACCAGGAGACTACTTGTGAGAATCCATCTTTTTTCACTTAACAAGATACAAAATATAAAACACATTTGCCTCTTATTAAGCCTCTCTTGTAAGTGGTTCCAGGTCCACCATTTTTAAAGAGGGGGAGAGGGGAGCCTGGATGTTCTCTTGGGAATTTCACGGGAGTGACTGGAGATGAGGTACAGGCTGGAAGCCTTTATTACTCTTTCTGGTTTTTTTACTTTTTTTTCCTTGTCTCTAAAAGCACAGAAGGAATAACATTTTAAATCATTAGCATTTACTTTAAGTAGCACTTTCTCCAACTCAGCTTCCCTTCCTGGCCCTCACCCTGCTCGCACGGAGGAGCTGCCCCAATGGAATTGCCTTCTGGTTTTGGAAGGCAGAAGGTGCTTTTTTTAAAACTCTGGCCTCCAAACTGAGGCAGCTGTGAAAGAAACCCTAATCTTGTTTTTCTTTAAAGTGTACTGAGAACAGGGTTCTTGTGTTTATTAGCACCCAGACCTGCGAAGTATTTTGCCTCTTAGATTTCCTTTAGTGCTTTTGGAGTGGTTTCTGGTTTGGTTTAAAAACAAACCAACACAAAAGCAACACCAACCTCTGCAAAAAACAAGAATTTTTAGCAGCCTCAACCGAATTCACAGTCCTATGTCACACATTCCATAGCATTTTCATCGTTTCTATGCTTGTTAAATATTAGATGCAATATTAAAATATTGAAGAGAAAAAAGGAGGCTGGTGGCAACAGCTTGAATTTACAACCCAGACAAAGCGATCAGCATGGTGAGTTATGAAAGGAGTTGTGGATCCTGCAGGTTTGATCACGTTACAGAACAGAGTTAAGAAATACCCTTCATTTGGTGTTCAGAAAGGAAGGAAAAACAAGTCAGAGCTCTTCAGAGATAAAAATAGTCTCATTTTCACTGCAAAACAGACAATGTACTCTCCCTTGCCATTTGCCCAAAAGAACACCTGGGCACAGGTGCTTTTTCTTGAAAATTGAGGATTTCTAAGAAAATGGCCTGTATTTCAGGAACAGGGCAAGCACTGACCTTCATTTCCACATAAAGGAGGAGGCAGAACTTCTGCTAGAAAATAACAAAAGGGGTGGAAAACAGAGCATCTGTTGGAAGAGAAAGAACACCCAAAACCTCATTTCTACTGCATTTGGAATCTAAACCCTTTGGATATTTCCAATGCATCTTTCCCAAGTCTGGCAGTTGCCACATTTCCCCTAAATCTCCTGGATTTGCTACTAAAGCACGTATTGAACAACCCCTTGCATGGTGAAAAGTTCAAGGAGCAGGTTCAACCCCCGGAGCAGCTGTGCAGCAGGTTGAACACTTGGCTCACCCATGGTTTGGGGGAGCCCAGGAGGTGAGAGGGTCTCCAGCTGGATGCACAGCTCAGGGCACCACAAGGTCCTCGGGGTGAGGGGCCTGGCAGGGCTCTCAGGTGCCAGCTGAGCCCCCTGGCTGGGTGGTGGCACACCCGGCCCAGCCCCAGACATGCAGAAGTCAGACAACAACAGCCACGAGCAAAGCACATCTGTTTGCCACTGGTGACAGCGGGAGAGGACCAAGGGTACACAGGTGATTTTCCTCCTTTACCACTGAGTCCTTCAGACTGGGAAGGTTCGAGGTGAACTTTGTGTCTTCCTGCTTGATCACCCCTAAGCCACAACCAAGCTGAAGTCTTGGGGTATCATTACAACAGATAAGCAGAGCTTTATGGTTTAATTCTTCAGCCCAAGGTTTCTGTCTTTCTGTTTATCTCACTGTTATGGAGAAAGAATGAAAACAACCTGGCAGAGCCCAATGCTGTTAAGGATGAGAAGTGAGGAGGTGCTGCGCTAAAACAGGTACAGTGAGAAGAGCACAAAGTCAAGTGGTGGAGATCCAACCACGTCCCCAAGTGAATTTTAATGAGGCATTGCCATAAAAACCTATGGCTGTTTATCACTGCTAACACCATGACAACTGCATGTTTAATAATGTAATATATGGAATCATATTCAAACCATGTGTTTGTCTACACGAGTTCACTAACGTGTTTTCTTTAACTCACTTGACCCAAACGTCAGTGTAACCCACTGTAATAATGTTCATTCTTTATGCTCAAGGTCTTGTTAAAGCACCCATCAGGCAAGTTCCCTGTCCAAGTTATAGACAGTCTGAGATAAGTTCACCACCTTTTTTGGGAACTTCTTCCAGTGGCTAACTGGTATTGTTAACACATCTGTGTCATACTCCCTGTTGGAGTTTGGTGATTAGAAGCTGGGCCCACTCCACAAAAAGGGCTGACTTCTCTGAAGTGCTCTAGGTGGTTCCTTGCATTCCTATTTTTTGCATGTTTTAGACCCAGAGAATGAGAAAATGTTGCTTGTCAGCAAAGTCAACCTGGGGCAGGACTATTCTGATGCTCTAAGGATTTTTCATACAATCACAGAATCCTGGAATGGTTTATGAGGGAAGGGAACTTACAACTCATTCCATCCTACCCCTGCCACGGGCAGTGACACCTTCCACTATCCCAGGTTGCTCCAAGCCCCCTCCAACCTGGCCTTGGATGCTTTCAGGGATTGGGCAGCCACAGTTTCTCTGGGCAACCTGTGCCAGGGCCTCACCCTCTTCTCAGGGAAAAATTTTTGCATGATTCTGGCAGTATCTGAGCAAAACTGAAAGATTAACTTATCTCATATCAGTAAGGAGAGATATTTCAGGGCTGGTGTACTAGGAGGAAGCACACCCTGAATTACCTTAACTCACATTTCATCTTTTTACCTCACAGGTACCAACTTGTCAGAGTAATGGCCAGAGAGCCGAGAAAAATGGTGCCAGAGCACAAAGGGAATACGCTGGGACCAGGGCTGGCAGTTTGCATGAGCATGGACACCCACGGGCATGGATAACCATGGATACCCACGGGCATGGATAACCAAGGGCATGGATAACCACGGGCATGGATAACCATGGATACCCATGGGCATGGATAACCATGGATACCCACGGGCATGGATAACCACGGATAACCATGGGCATGGATAACCATGGATACCCACGGGCATGGATAACCATGGATAACCATGGGCATGGATAACCATGGATACCCACGGGCATGNACCCATGGATACCCACGGGCATGAATAACCATGGATAGCCATTGGCATGGATAACCATGGATACCCACGGGCATGGATACCACGGATAACCAAGGGCATGGATAACCATGGATAACCATGGGCATGGATAACCACGGGCATGGATTACCAAGGGCATGGATAACCACGGATAACCACAGGCATGGATAACCACAGATAACCACGGGCGTGGATAACCATGGATAACCACGGGCATGGATAACCACAGGCATGGATAACCATGGATAACCATGGGCACGGATAACTGTGGACACCCACGTGCATGGATAACCATGGATAACAACATGCATTGATGACCATGGATAACCATGGGCATGGACAACCATGGACATGGATGAACATGGATAACCACATGCATTGATGACCATGGATAACCATGGGCATGGATAACTGTGGATACCCACGTGAACGGATAACCATGGATAACCACAGGCATGGATAACCACGGATAACCACGTGCATGGATAACCACGGAAGGCTGTGGGCAGGCAGGGAAAGAGCTCATTTTGTTATGGCCTCAGGACACTGAGCTAGAATCAGTCTAACAGGAAGGTGAAAGTTATTGAGCCACAAGCTTTCTCTCAGATGGTTTTCTCTTCAGAAGTTTACTTTACCTCCCAAATTAATTTTTTTGGTAATATTCAGTACCTTTAAAAAAAAACCATTAAGTTGTAGCAGTGTGTCCACAGTTATTTATTACCTGCCTTGTGGTCTGAACAAATATGATTTTGTTATTCTATGTTGTCAATAGAAAAAGCACATATGGTTTTGGTTGACAAAATTATGATAAAATTCACTGTATCCTAAAAAATGATTGAAAAGTTTGCAGATGGTTTCTGGGCATACTAGGGAGGGGGAGGATTGAATTTCAACAAAAGACGTGCCAAATTTTTTTCTCTTCTTACTGTTCACCCTGTTTCCACATCCCAGCTTTTTCCTTATTAGATATGAGGGTAAAGCAGGTATCCAGCCCAGAACTCATCTGTTTCTCTTTAGCTTTTGGCATTCCATCACACTTGGTCATGTTCACATGATGTTATACCCAGGTCCCTTCAGAGATAAACATGAAATGACATCATAAGTCTCAAGTCACAAACAGCAAAACCCAATTACGGTAATCTAAAGAATTTTGCACATCAAAAATTTCATGTCTTATGAATATTCCTGATCTGAAGGTTTTCAGTTAATCCAAATCTTGTGAATCTTGTCTCCTTATTTTTTGGTTTTTTTTTTAAACTAAATTCTGTCCTTCTCAGTTCTTTTACACCCCAAGGGACAAAAGAATTGGGGAGGGGGTCAGAACTGCCAACCCAGACCAGCAATTCTGTTTTGTTTGGTTTGAACTGATAACCCCTTTTCCTCAGCACTGTTCACACAGGCAAGGCAGGCCCTTCCATGGGCTTTGCTGCAGCTGTTCGCAGAGCTTTTGTAAAACAATAGACCCGTACGAGCTCCGCTTTGTGCATTTCATCTCCAAAGCACCTGTACAAAGAGATTGCACCTGTCATTGCAGAAACACATCTTTCTACTTTGTCTTTCTGGAGAAAATACTTGTCTAACTTTCTGCTTGTCCCTAGAGGCTGCAGTGACTGGGGCCCTGTGAATGTGCTGGCTGAGTGGGCTGGCAGAGGGACAGACCCCTGGGGTGCCGAAGGGAGAAGGCAACTGCAGGCTGGAGGTCTTGAATTAACTTCTATGCACCGGGACCTACTTGCTCTGTGAAAACAACTGGTGAGGAGCACCTCTCACCTTCTCATGCTTTCCAGTAATTTGGGAACAGACTTAAACCTGTCATGGCTATTTTTCTCACCATGATGCTCATGGTAGTTGATGATCTGCTACATCAACACCTCTAACAGCTGTTCCCATGGTGTGCACACTCCATGTGGTGATCAGTGAGGGCTGGAAGAACACAACCTGGGCAGGAGAGTCTGCTATCCCCAGCAGAGGGTGGAGGGATGGTGTCCTCACTGTGTCTGAACAAGTGGCGAGCTCTGAACTCCGTCCCTGCTCTTTCTTTTGAGCCACATTAGTGACGGATAACCCAGAACACTCAGAATTTATTCAACTTGCCAGAATATTTCCACCTCTGCCAAACCTGTCAGTTGCCTTCAGCAGCTGTCATCCCGCCTGCCCAGGATGTCCAGGGAGCAGCAAGCCAGCCTGGAGCAGATGGATAATTATTGAAGGGAGAACATCTGGAAGGTGTCACTGGAGTGTTAGTAGCTCTCCCTGTCTATGAGCTATGCCCAAACATGTCGATAAGTTTCCCAACATGGAATTCATTTTTTCTAACAGGTTACATGTGGAAGTTCATGTTTCAGCAGTGGCCAGAAGTGGCTTTTTTCCTCTTCAAAAAGATTTGTGACCTCTTCTTCAAGCTACTGTAATGTGATTTATTCAGGTCTTCTCTCAGAGAGCACTCAGGGGGCCCAGTGAAACAGAAGACAGGGGGACAGGCTCCCAGCTCTGAGTTACTGGGATCTGTGCTCCATGACCTGTACCCGCTGCCCATGAGCCATGAGCGTGGTGACGTTGGCACAGGGATGCTCCATGCCAGGGGCCGTGTGTCCAGAGCCACCAGGACATGCAGGGCAGGCCAAGCTGGGTAAGGACAGCCAGACTCCATGTGCAGAGCAAGTGTGGGAGTGCAGGACACCACAGAGGGATGTTTCCATTCCACATCTGCACCCAGCAGCTGCAGCCAGCTCTGGGCACTCTCTGTGCTCCATAAACATCTGGGACATGAAGGAAAATAGGACATGTGCCTGGTACAGCATCAACCACAGAAGCACGTGTACAACAGTGCCTGTGCTTCCTTCCCAGAGCTGCTCTGATGCTGGAGGGGATCCCTGGGACATGGAGGGTTACAGCCCAGCACCCAGAAATGTTTACATCCACCCAGCCACACCTGTTCAGTCCAAGGGTCCCTCTCCTACAGCACTGACACACCTTCTCTATAGGCAATTACTGCACTGTGCAAAGGAAAGATTTTGCAAAGCCTTGAGCAAGGGCAGAGATGCTCCCCACGCCCACACTTTCTTCCAGTAGAGAACCAAATCTTATCTAAAACTATTTTCTCATTCAGCATGTCTCCAAGCACGTATTAAAATAATCAGTTTAACGATCACGATGACCCCAGACAAACACAACAGCTGGAAGATCCATAGCAACAACTCAAACAACATCCTAGCAGAAGACACAGCACGTCATGTGGCTCTCCCAACACCACACCTCTGAAGGTACATTCTCAAAGCAACCATGGGAACAGCTTGGACAGGGAGCAACACACTTTTATGCCTTGTCTGAGCTACCAGCCTCTGTCCAAGGCCTTAAGAGGCAGGGTCAGCAATCTGCATCGCTGCAAGTCCTTGGTGTCATGCTTAAACCTCTAACCTACCAGTTCAGAGGGAAGAATTCTACCCAATAAACCTTCCTGACATGCAGTAAAATAACACATTTATTTACTTGCTTGAACCCACCAATATGCTGTTCATTTTGGTGATTGATAGAATTGGGTTATAATAAGCATACTTTATTATTGAAAAATTTAATTTAAGGTTTAAACATAAAACAAATGGTATTTTCAAATCTATTTTAATGGAGACTATCAAAACCATTCCATTGCCATAAGGGAAAAATTCTGTCTCCATATCTGTTATGTATATATGCATAAAATCTTCAGCCTACAAGTCAAAGTCGTCTGTCCTTCTATCAATCTATCATTTTGAAAATAGAATACAGAAAGCCTTATTTTTTCACTTAATTTTCATTTGATTCTTGAGGGAATTAAAATAACACAATAATGGGCAAATGCTGCCACTACAAATCCAAATGACAGCAATGAATCTACTTATGGACAGAATTCGGCCAAAACTCCAGCTCAGAGTGCCAAGCACAGAGCAGACACCCATAAAAGTACACTTAGAGCTCGACTATGTCAGGTAGGTAAATAATCTATTTCAAATCCAGGCAGGAATATGCATTCCTTTAATGGCTGGTGTTGCCTGGTGCTCACAGTGATGGACTCACCACATCCATCCTCATCCAGGGTTTCCCTGCCAAGGTGTCAGCTGGGCAATCCTCACAAGCATCATGACAAAGAGCCCAGTCCAGCAATCTGCCAGGACACGTCTGGCCTTCCAGCAGGACTGGAGAGGCACTCGATGCGTGGGGTGACTCTCCCTTCCTTTGTGCACATTGTGCCATTCACCTCTCCCCACAGACACAATTGGAAAGATATGTGACAATATATGGAGAGAAGAACTTCATAAAGCTTTTCCCTGATACTTCCCAGAGATCCCTCCATGAAGTGAAGACATCATCTTTCCCATCTTTAAAATGGAAAGATGCAAAAAGATATTGTCATGGCAGGAGAAAATCCTGAGTCCCTTTCCTTCTCCTTCCCTGTCCTTCCCCATGGCTGCAGGTGGGGTTTTTCAGGATGGTCTTTCAGCCCCATCCTCTCAGCTGCATGGTTGGAAGATACCTCTGCCCAGCTGGTAGCCCCTGAAAGGCTCCTCTGCAGCCCCAGCCAGGGCCACACCCTGAGCTAAAAGCACTCAGGGCACCAGAGCTCACCAAAGCACCTTTCTGGGGTTGGGAAAAACAGATGCCCACAGCTGGCTATGCTGGCCACACTCTCCTCAAATCCCTGCTCTATTCCTGTTGTTTATTTGTGCACACATGCAAAACATGTTTTAAATCTGAATACATTTAAATAAAAGGCCATGTGGCTGCCAGCTCGTTGTTGATAAGTTCAGCTTCAGCCAAGTGCTGAACTTCAGGTGGGAGGAATGTTCTCATTCACATTTTCTTTACATTTTCTTAAAACACCTCAAACAGCAGGTGAAAAGCACAAAGTGTTGGCTGGATTCTTTTCTGATAATTTTTAAATTACTTAAATGATGGTCTGTATTCTAAAGGGGTTTGCCCACTGCCCTGGTAAGTCCACAGCTTCACCTCCTCAACAGGTCAGACCCTTGGTACGTTTTGCCTTGCTGCAGGAAAGAAATTTATCTTTTGCAATGACTTATTCATTCCCTTGATGTTCCTTTGATGCAGGTCTATTGTTTCAGGGGAAAACAAATGTATTCCTTTAGCAGGTTTATGCCTTCAGTGGAATTTGTCTAAGGAGGTTCCACTGCACAAACACAAAAAGCCCTAATAGATGCAGGCTGGCGCTGCCACACGCCGGCACATGTCAGGTTTGATGACTGATGGTACTTACACAGATTTACACAACAAAAAGTACATTAAAAGGACGTTAAGATTGTGAGCCAATGTCACAAAAGCATGAAAATTCACATTTCAGGATTTAAACTTCCAATATTGACATGGAATGCTGAATATTAAAACGGGTTCCCATTAGAGTGAAGGCACTGAATAATTTTTAATCTAGACTATTAATTTCCTGAAATTTGTTGTTCTCTCTGCCTCTTAAGGCTTTCACATTTTTAATTAACTTTTTGTTGTGTCCTTGTCTTGTAATTTCTGAGTTGCTCCTCCAGCATAATTACATAATATATGCGGCACGTGTGATAGCTTAATTGGAAATGTTAACCACAATATGCACGGAAATCATAAAAAGCTTCACGAAACTTTGAGAGTAAATGTTTCTACAGCTTTAGCAAGTTTATAAATGGTTCCTTCCAGTATTATTCTCTAATAAAAACAATTACACCTAATGCCAGCCCAAGCTGGAGTAGAATTAGGAATAAGGAGAAGAATAATTAGTACCTACAGAATCCCTATCACCACAATGTTATTGGTTTCAGGTGGAAAAACAGATTTAGGCACAGGCAGCCAACATTAACCCCCCTCTCTTTGATCCCCTGACCCCCTCCCCCCAGGTCTGGCATTATTCCTACAAACCCCTTCTGGATCCAAAGCTTTCAGATGCTGAATTGCTCTTAGGAGATGGGGAGCACTAAAATAAATGGGAACCGAAGGTGCTTAGAAACGTGTGCAGCCTGAAGGATGCGAAGCTAAAAATAGGAAGTAAATTGTATTTTGGTATTTTTTGTAGCATTCAAAAAGATTTTTCCCAAGTTTATGCCAGGTCTTATCCTGCTGTCAGTTCTCTCAGGCTGTTTTACAAGACTTCCGAGGAAAAGCATGAGCAAACCAAAGGTGCTGTAACTTTAACTCGCAGCCTTGCTGCAGGAATATGCAAGTTAAACCAGTGGATAAAAAACTACCCCCGTAATGACTACTTGCTCTGCTTTGGAAAGGGGCTGGAACAGAGGGAGGGAGAGGAGGACAGGGAGGAGAGCAGAGTGCAGTGAGATAAAGCAGAAACTGCTATTTTGAATAAAATTTATGTTTGCTAATTCCATTTCTATCCCTCCAGAAGTAAGGCTCCATCTTAAAGCATGCTGCAGCCATTTTAGCTTCACTAAGAAGGAACAGAAAATAGAATTTTTCCTCAAATAACCCAGAATATTGGTTCATGGGCTGATGGGAGCTAAGTAATGGCTAATGGATGATTAAGGCCGGAAGCAATTAAAAAGAGGAATTTTCTTAAAATCTCAAGACAGATCTGTAACTCCAAGGCCAAAGGAGTTCCCTCTCTCCAGAAGTGCCCCCACATTTCGGTGTTAAAATGGGATTGTAATTCATCAGACCTTAGACCCATTATTTCAAAATACAATTGTTTACTGGCTTCCATATTTGTTGAATTTGCCATCCTGCCTGCAGCAGTTTCACTTCAGATGAGCACAAACAGTGTCTCCCATTCCCTTCCAAAGGCAGTGCCTGGGAGCCTGCCATCCTGTCAGGACACCGAGCGGCAATCCCGAACACAGACCCCAGCACGGGACAGAGAACAGGGAGGCAACACATGGGAGAGGACACAGCCTGGGGGAAATGCCTCAGTGGTCAACAGCAGAGAGGCAGAGGTGGGACAGCAGGTAGAATATGAAACATGTCTTGCAGAGAAATGTGTCCATAATGCAGGACATGCCAGAGGCTCTCCAAGGCATCAATGAAAGAACCTGCACCAGGTACATGCTGTCCCCACAGACAACATTGCTGGCGCAGCCCCCTCCTGACAGTGGCCAGGGCTTGGTGAGGCATTTTCCAGAGCCTGAGGAAAAGCAGGTACACTCATTTGTCTGTTTCCTGAGTGGATAATGAATGGACAGGTCTGCTGTGCTCCGGAAAGAGTCTCAGGTTCTGAGAGTGGCAGGGAGCACATCAGAGATAAGGCTGTTAGTGAAACAATGGGCTTTTCTGGCCGTATTTCATGTCCCTGGACCAAAATCCACTATTCGTTTTCAGGCACTCCTAAAACTGGGGATTGAGAATCAGGAGAAGACTATTTCTACTGAAGGGAGTTGTCTAAGGACTACCTCAGGCAGCTGAGCATTTTTCTCCCACCAGAAAGTAAAAAGAACATGGGTTATCAGAAGGAATTGTTTTCCTCCTCATAGACAAAACCACACACACTGAAATTTGGACACAAGAAAACCCAAGATGTGACAGAAAAGAGTCAAACACTCCAACTAGACTGTCTCACCGCTGTATGGCCCTCTTTACTTGCAAGCAACCTAGGAATCCTGATCTGAGCAGCTCCCAGAGCTGAAGCCATTAAGGGGTTGAAATTTGGGGTTATCCTAAGAAACAGATTTCAGCCTCCACTCTGACTAAAGCCAGCGCTACCACAACAGCGGCAAGTACTCATCACACTGAGCAGAAGACCACTATCAGTAACACTCAAAGCCATGCTGTAGCCAACAAATTCTTATGGCAGAGACGGTGTCTCCCAAGCGTCCCCACGCTGCCCAGCCCCGCATTTGGCTCCTTTCCCACACCACCTCCGTGTCCCAGCCGGCAGACACCGAGTCATCCTCCCCTGCAAGGCTGAGAAGGGCACTTTATTCTTTCCAGGTGTCCTGCCCTGGTTTATTTATGGGCTCACTTTCTTCCCTAGTGTGAGAAACCCAAGCTTTTAGCCAGCTGGGAAGGATTGGCAAGACACATTTGGAAGGGGAAAAAAATTAGCAACGCTTTTTTCTCTCCAACCTTTGCTCACCTTACCAGTGGGGAATCTTGCAGAGCCTCAGCATCTGCCCCATGAGCAACAATGCATGAAGGCACTAGGTACTGAAACACAGTCACATCCGATAACCTGGGCTCTGGCTTAGGATAAACCTCCCATGAGGAACACAAAGGAAGCCAGACTGGTATTTCTGTTCTCCAGGGCTTTGGTAAAATCACAGCAAGCTCTCACACAGCCCAGGAGCCATCGCATCTCTCGCAGGCCTGATAAAGTCACCTTCTCCTGTCCCCAAGCCAGAGTGGCAGGCACAGAGATGAGAGGTCCCCTTGCAGCACCACATCAACCCAAAATGACATCCAGCAGCTCCCAACAGCCCAGGAGCCTAGTAACCCCCCAGCTGGATGAATCTCATTTTTCAAATGGAAATGGCACAACAGAAAGAACCAGTTGTGCATCACCAGTGGCTCCTCCAGCTATAAATTCACACCAGCAGCAGGGGGTCTTTTTGTTGCTGGAAAAGGGACACAGAGAATGTGTTGCAGCAGCTTCATGAAGCCCAGGGCCCCTATGGGACCAAACCAAGGCAAAGTTCAGCAGTGTTGGACAGAGCCCACAGGGCATGTCCTCATCACTAAACTCCTGCCCTTGGGCTCTTGGTCATCAGAAAGGTGACGTGGGAAACATGCCAGGAGCTCAGTTTTGAAACACAGAAGCATGAAGACCCAGGAGAAGCTGTTTCTTGAAAGAAAATTAATCTTAGGTTTATCAAAATGAAGTGTCAGATACCTTTATGCTGATGCGAGAGAGATTCTACCCTGCTTGGTTAATGGCAGGTTATTCTTTTTCCTACGCTGTCAACTATTGTTACTGATTGTTAATAGCATTAATATTTCCATCACTTAATTTATTTCATTAATCCCATTCAGGTTTACCATTCCCAGCATATGAACTGTAAATAGCAATAATAATGCCATCAAGGTTAATATCAGTGATGCTGAAGGGTATTATGTAAAACACAGGCTGTGAGCGGCAGCGAGACAGGCGCCTATAAAACCTGCCCGCGCTAGCGGGGGGTGGGTTAAACAAAGGTCTCGCGCAGATTTACGGAATTGCGTTATCTTCTGGAAGAGGTGAAGATTTAATACCCAAAGCCTCCTTTAAATTTCCTATAATGTTCCTTTCTATCCCCCGACTGTAAAAATACAGCCAGAGACATCCATAAGGAATGGCATTTTTAGCTTAAATTATTAAAAGTCTAATAGTGGTTTCAGTTTGCTTCTAAAAGCAAAGGCAATGGCAACACACAGTTTGTCCCCTCTTAAATCCCGACATGCAGGTGTTGGGGTGACTCCAAGCAGTGCAAGGAAAAGGTCTGTAACAGAGCATGAGACAAACAAAACCATGGATGTCCCCTGAAAACCAAATGCCAGGTGGGAAGGGGGGAGGCAGTCACCAGGGGACCCTGACAAGCAAGACACCCACTGTGCTGGCTGTGGTGGGGCTTCTGGACACTGTGCCCAGACAATTCCACAACACTGCAAACCCAGGCTCGCCCTGAGCACAGCACATGGTTGACTGAGAGAAGCAGTGATCCCTTCAGCACTACCATACCTGCAGTATTTATTACCTCAAAAATGAAAATACGTCTGATACCTAAAGGCTTATCAGCAATTAAAAGGCCAGAATACTTCTACACAAACGACCATTCTCACAACTGGAAGGCTCTCAGCCCCAAGGGGACATAGGTCCTACATGTTCAT
>VZTZ01025951.1:223440-236813 GCA_013400955.1 Drymodes brunneopygia | reverse complement strand
TCAGTGCCCCTTTTCCCATAGGGGACAAGGTGGGAAGCAGAGGAGAACCCCTCAGGGACATCCCTGTTACAGACCCAGCAACCTCAGGAAATATTTGCTAATGTTGCTTTGGAAAAAAAGGGAGTAAAAAAGATTCAAGAATGAGAATTTAAATCCTACAAGAATTTTGGGAGAATAAAGGAGCCACTGGTAAAGAGACCACTGAAAACAGGGGCTGAGTGAAAAGTGGGGAAAGGGCTCTGTTTGCCCCTCTGGGCAAATCCATCCTCTGGGATGGATTACTGGAGATAAAGAACATGTTGGCTTCCTGCATCCAGCCAGTGGGATTGAGTATTCACACCACTGGATTTGGGAGGAATTTGTAAAAGAGCCGGAGCTATAAAATACCTTTCTGCTCCTTTTTCATGGATGCTGCTGCTGAGGGTGCAGGAGTCTGCCAGGGCAGGGAATGGAAAAGGACGTTTGCCATGGAGGATGGCTTCGTCCTGCGCTGGGAAGTGGCCCATCCACACAGACCCTCCTTTCTTTGTTACATCTGCCATGCCTTGAAGANGAAAAAAAAAAAGTAATTTGTCTGTTTTATTTATGATGCAATGAAGGTATGCTGAACGCATCGGGATAACCTGACACTGGTCAAACTATCTGTCAGCAAAGAAGAACTGCCTTCATACTCCAGCGAGTGCATAATTTAACCATTTCTCTCCCAGAGGCCAACGCCAGCCCATCCATTCCCAACACGAGGGTTTGTCACTGCTCCCTCCACGATCAAACCCGGGGTTGTTGGCAAAAACCAGCATTTGACATGTTTTCAATCAACCCTTTATCTTCTCATTTTCGCTAGTCATATACAGATTGTCTGCATGTAATAAAACTTCTCCGTGGAAAAATAGAAAATTATTTGAGATATTCAGATGAAAGCCAGGTCCCAAAACAAGATGGAACACACAAATCTGCCAGCTAGGAAACCAATTCAGGATGGATTTAGGACCCAGATAGAGCCAGACAATTGAATGCTGAGTATGGGGAAGAAATAGTAATGCCTCAGGTCTGAGAGAAGTACAGCTAATCCTTTCCTCCTGATGCACGGGGAGCAACGGCTTCAGCTCAGGGAGAAAATGCAACCCATCCAGTGAGCAGAGTGAGAGGGAAACAGGAGCTAAAGGAGGGAGAAAGCCAGAGGGAAAAGAAGAAAATATTAGCAAATAATATTCTGGAAGATTTGAAAGGTGAACCGAGAATAAAAAATTAAAAATAAATAAAATGAACTGCATAAGGTTTTGTTGGGTTTTTTTTAAATTTTAAAATTTCCAACCAAACAAAAACAATCCACACAAGCCCTGTTGAAATGGGATGGAGCAAAGAGGGGAAGGCAATTACTAGTTTCATCCCACCATTCTAAATTAGTCCCAATATCTTTCCATGACTCCCAGTATGGCCCAGGGGGGAGCATGTGTGAGCACGCTGGCTGAGCCACTGCCAAAGGGGCCATTTTCCAGCACAGACTGTGCCAGAGGTTCCCATCCCCACCAAGGAGACAGGGGATTCCCAGGCAGTTCCCCATATCCCCACAGCTGTGCCGGGAGTGAGGGCAGCTCCTGGTATGAGACAGGAAAGGACGGGGTGAGTTTGAGCAGATTTTTCATCTCCCCATAACCATGGCCCTCAGGATTCGGCCCTGGCCACGCATTCCCGCAGCGGGAAGCATTGCTGGGCAGGACTGCCTGAGCCCGGGGCTGAGCACTCCCGCAGCATTCTGATGTTTAATAAACGACAGAAGAAAGTATAAAATAAATAAGAAGAGATTTTGCCCTCTAATGCGATGCATGCAAGAGGGATCAGGGCAGAACTCCAGGAAATGAGGGCTTTGACGAATAGCTGCTGCTCGGGATCTTATTTATTCCTGATACACCCCAGCCCTCGCCGCCACAATCAGGAAAAGATTTTATGAATGGGAATATCTGTACAAGAGAGAATGTAACACGGAAGGGAGATAACAGGAAGGATCAGGTGAAAGCCAAGAGATGGCTCCTGGGCTGGGCAGGGACACCGCAGGACACCCCAGGGCCACTGTCTGGGGCCACTGTCCGGGGCCAGTCGCTTCCTCCTGTGGCCAGGCTGCTCACACGGATCTATTCAGGAAGGAGGGATTGCATATTTCAATTCTGGGTTTATTCTGCATCCCTGAGAAAGCAGCAACTGGAATTCACATATATTTTCCTTTGTGAGATTATTCAGGAGTCAGTCCTTACAGTTACTTGTGCACTTACCTATCAATATACAGGTATGAAACACACATTAAGATAAAAACTAATATATTTGTCAAAACATACAAATAAAGACATAATTTGTATATGGGGAAGCAATTTATAAAGGGTGAGATTCTGTAGCAGGTCTATCAAAAACAGGCACATGGTGCTGTTTCTCCTGTCATTCAGGAAATCCTGCATCCACACAAAAAAGGATGAACAATCACATTTTTCACACAAAAACTGCTCCCTAGTAATTAGTATATTTGGAAATAAAAAGGAAGTCCTTTTTACTTCCTTGTTCACCCATATTTTTTCACTAGGGAATGAAGAAATACCATGAAATTACAAGCAGCCACACTCCTTTTCATCCACGACAATTTTAAATATTAAAATACAAATAGAGGTCAACCCAGCAGGCACAGATTTTAAATTGTGATTGTCAAATCACAACTAAAATCAAAATTAGTTAAAACAATTTAATTTTGCTAAGAAAAGGTACAATGAGACTCAAATATTCTATGCCTGCTTTTAACTTGCAACAATTCTTAAGACTGAGTCCTAAACCTCCGAACAGGACACCCATGTCTAAAACAGTTACACGAATGTAAAGGCAGGAGCCCCAGTAACGTCACCCTAATTCCGAACAGGTTGAGTCACCTCCTTAAATCCATAGGTAAAATCTACTGAAATAAAATTCCAAGTCTTTTCGACTGACAAGGAACTGTACCATTCTGAACGCTGATTTCTGTTTGGGATTTGGAAGTGTTCGTAATTTGTGTTTGCCAAACCAGCCGGGTTATTCCAGTGGGGAGATGGGATCGGCTTTCCGTCTGCCCGAGGTTCCTACAGAAATCTGACAACCATCCTCCACGAGCCCCTGTTCAGCAACTGCTCTGCCTTTTGGAGTTGCTTCTTTTTCACCTAACTGGGCTCCACAGAGCTCAAACCACACATTTAAAAATGGATTGGAACGTCCCAAAACAAAATTTGTTATTAACAGCAACTCTCCCATCCCTCCTCCCCACAACAGTGGGCACAGATATGTTGATAGGAGGGAATTTACTCAAAGGAGTAGTATTTTAATCAGTAACTTAGAGCAAATGAAAATCATACTTCATAAAAATCATACTTTGTATGTTTGTTAAAATATGTTTTGTAAAAAATAATCCTTGATAAAATGAAAGAACTTTCATTCCATTTCAAAATGATCGATTTTTTCAAGAAAAGTAGAAAATATTAGCAGAGAAAAGAAAAACCAAACCAAAAAGACCAAAACAGGTAGAGAAAAGAAACTTTAAAAATAAATTCACAATTCTCATCAGCAATGTAAAAATTCTCTGGAATACGGATTTCTATGACATCCAGACCTACATTTGCAGAGCTGGCTCTGAGGATATTTTTGTTTATGTGCTCCTTTTCTGTAATAAAAGCAAATAATAAAATGCTAGTGCTATTTACTGGAATACATCCATGGGGGTTTTTCCACCTCAGATGAGTGACGGGCAAAGACGGTGCCAGACCATTTCTACCCGGGTTTAAAATAACCCTAAACAATTTCTATAATCTGTTTTCAAGGGCAGCTTGTTGGTAATATGAGATTTTTTCCACAAACTCCAGAATACTTAATTCCTAAACTGTTTTATCGTTTGGCTGCCGAGTGTTTCTTTCTCAGAGATGTACTTCAGAGCATTGCACGGAGAGATCCCGATACTTCCCCGGCTGAGCTCTTTGTAAGTCTGTCCCTTTCCCATCCAGAAGCACACGGAATAACGGCTGCTTCCTAGCACTGTGACAGCCCACGCTTGGGGCTGCAAACCAAAAATAATTCCCTGTATTTGCCCCACTCTGTTGGCTTTCCCCTTTCTGGGATGCCTTAATTAAGGATTTTGCCTCTCTCATCTCCATTGCTATTAAATTTTAACCCAGACACGCAGCCTTTCCTTTTTCCACCCCTTTTATGATTCCCGTTACAGCAGCCCCCAGCCCCCCACGTCCCTCCAGCCTCTCACTCCCCACATTGGATTTCTTCCTCCTTAAATCTCAGGCTCTTCCCGCTGGCCTTGTGCACTACCAGGGAATCATTTGCTTTCATAATTTACATTTTTTTCTCTCCATCTCTCAGGGTTTGGCAGGGGATGCTGCCGGACGCAGCCTCGCTGCGGGTGCTGTTCGTGGATGGCGAGTGCCCTCTGCAGGAAAACACCCCCAGCCATGAAAAACCCTTGGAAATCGGGGAAAACCGGAGCAAAGAACTCCTGCTTGATTATGATTTTTACTCATTTCATTCTTACACAGACTATCACCACGGTTGGTCCCTGAGCTGAACTTTCCCAAGCTGCTCCATCCCTCCCAGCTCCATGGCCACATCCCAGCCCACTCCATATGGAACCAGATCCAAGAAGGATTCTCCTTTCTCAGGTAATGTTTTCCGCCAGGCTCCAAAATCTCTGCCACGTTATTTCAGAGCACAGACACACAGGATTCCTGCTTTTGCTGCAGCAAAGCTGTGCAGGATGGAATTTTTATTAGTTTTTCCCAAAAAATAAGCTCTTTGGGAAATTCCAAATCAAATCCTGCTCAGACCCCTGTCCAGAACAACAGCGTTTGCTGTGGATGCCCTGCTCACTCTCCTTCTCAAACAGCAAATTCTGATTAGGTTTTATATATATATTGATAAAATCAATGCAAAACATTGGCTGGGAGAAAGCTCAAGTGGCAGATTTAAATAATATAAAAAATAAAATAATAATTTAAAAAAACTAACAAAGAGAACACTTTCAAGGCAGGTCCCTAACCAGGGCCTCCTGAAAGCCTTTTAATCGAAGGCCAGGTCCCACACAGGGACCCTGCTGCCATGGCCATCCCCAGCCATGACTCCATCGCCAGCCACAACCCCGAGCCGTGTGTCTTGTGGCAGAGGGTGGGATTAGGAAAAAAAGCCTTCTCTAAAGGAAAAGCATTTTGAAAGACCTCGTCCTTTCCGAGAGCTAATAATGCCTGTGCAGCACAATAGGCATCGCTCACCGTACCACGGGCAGACACCCAGGCTCCTTTCTCTGTCTCCCCCTTTTTTAAGGATATCACTTATGCAAACCTCACCCAGCCTCTGGCTCAAGATTGTATATCAGAGCAGCAGGGGGGCTGATGAAGTGCTCATTTTTTTACATCAGTCTTATAAATTGCTCTCCCCATTAATTGTTTCCATGGAAACAATGCAATTGGCTTGGATGGGGATCCTGAAAAATTTTTAATGGGATTCTTAAAAATGTGCAGGAAGCAGGTGGGGGGTAGAGGAGGTGCTCTCAAACACCCTCAAAATAGATCCAGCCTAAGTTCTACCAACATGTGCTGTTAATTGCTTGTGGCCTAAAGCTGCTGAGCCTGGAGTCAGTTGAGGATCTGAAAACATTATTCAAATGACCAGGAAAAAAAAGCACCAAAAGGGCAAGTACAGATTACGTGACAGCAGAGATGAGAATTTCCAAACACCTCCTGGCAAAACACAGCCATGAGACCATGACCAAATAACAATTCTTTAATGTCACAGCCTTAACTAATAATTTAAGCATGAGCAGTCCTTGATAACCCATCAGATCCTCCAGCGAACGCGGTGCTCCGCGCAGAACCGCCGCGCTGACAGGGACAACAGTAGCGACACGGCCGTGCACACCCACCTTCCCCTTCTCCGCTCTTACTGCACCTGAGAGGATTTTTCTTTTAATTTTTTTTTCCCCAGCAGGGAAAGTATTTGTATTACAGGGTATGAAACTAGTCCAACATGCAAGCTTATTTAATTTGGAAAATGTGTGGCTAAATGCCACTTGTTATGGGATTAGTTAACAGCTGCAAGTCTGCTACTGTGGAAAGAATTTTTTTCAAGAAAAAAAAAAAGAAAAGGATTTAACTGCAAGCTGCTATGTGCTGTCTCCCAACATTCTGTGTGGATTTTTGAGTTCCATTGGGTATCTCAGCTCTCGGTGGGGCTGTCCTCACTGCACTGTCAGCTGATGCCATCTACACTTAACACTAGCTCCTCCCAAGTAGCTCTGTTTGCAGCGAGCCTGGAATCCAGCCCCAGAGCTGCCCGGCAGGTTCAGAGGAGCCAGCCCAGCCCCACGGCGTGATCAGCAGCAGTTCCAGCCTCACTCCAGCTCGGCCCAGCCACCCTCTGCCTCCAGTCACTGACACCCACAAGCGTCAAGTTACTGGCAGCTCTCATGTTATACCTCCAGCTAATCCCGCAGTGCAGACAGGCTCTAAATTACTTGTTAAAAATCCTGTCCTCGTCCTGAGTGTCCTCTGGTGTCCTCCATCACTAAGTGCTGCTAATGAAGGAGCAGATCATCTTTAACACATCAGTCACAAAAGCCAAACCCACCAGTCACTTTATTTTCCATGACCTCCCTGCATGACCAGAACAGATATTTCCATGCAGATGGCAAGAAGCAAGTTCCTAAATCATAACTTTCCCCCCCTGAGTCCCAAAGTGCTTCTCATTAGTACCCCATTGCTGTCCTCTTTCCTACTCAGGAACACCTTATCTTAGAATGATGGAACGGTTTGGGTGGGAAGGGACATTATAGCTCATCCAGTGCCACCGCCAGCCATGGGCAGGGACACCTTCCACTATCCCAGGTTGCTCCAAGCCCCATCCAGCCTGGCCTTAGACACTTCCAGGGATCCAGGGGCAGCCACAGCTTCTCCAGAGCTGAGGGCCTTGGCCAGTTTCAGTTGTTGGGTATTAATCACAAATCTGGTGCTTGGTTCTAGGCTCATGGAAGACATGGAGCCACTCCAGGAGCTGAGAGGAGCAGCCACCTGCCAGGGAAGAAGCCGCCGCAGATCCTCGCCTTGGAAAGGTGTGAGGAGGAGGAGGATGGCTGGGAGGGGAGGAAACACGCTGCTGAGCACAGCGGAGGCTGCTCAGGCAGTATTGCCTCTCATTCCAGGCTCTGCATCTCACTGCTGCTCAACCTACAGCACAACAGTCCAAAATGTTTTCATGGCAAAAGCCGTAACAAAGGAAATAAATCCATTTGTCACCTCCTATGACAGATGTGACCCAAATTATCTTTGCAGAAGATGTATCCTAGTGGATCTATTGCTCTAGGGGGCAGGAGGACTTTGTGCTTCTGGGCACAAAATGCTCGAGGCATCCCAGTGAGCCACAGCAGGGAGGGGGACAAAGGGGTTGGCATCAAACCCCTGAAAAATTGCCTGTGCCTGCAGCTGTCTCAGATCAGTCATCTCTGAGCAGAAGCCAATGTGTGCTTCTCCCAGGGCTGTGGGGGCTTTTTCCAGCCCTCGGACCTCTGGAAGTCCATCTCTCCACCTTAGAGCTTCTAATAGAAACTACAAATGGGGCCTTCTTCAAGAATAACTTGAAGAAGGTGCTTTGCAGCCTGTCCTTGGAGCAGAGAAGAGTCTGTACGAGGCCTGAACTCACCAAACTCCATGTAATAGCTCCATCCAGTCTCTGCAGAAGTGGTGCTATCTATCCCAGCTGAAATTTCGTTTCAATCCTGTATTTATTCCCGTAATTTAGAAACAACACAAAGATAGTCACATCACATGGCAGGAAAATTCCCCTTTGGCTGTTTCTCTTGGATACCGTAACCCAATTACTTTCATGTCACATGCACACGAATGATCACACTGTGCTGACACACACCCCGCAATTACGTGGACATAGATGCGTGTTACGTGGCATTTTTCTGCTGGAAGTGATACCCTGAAAGGGGGAGGACGGAGGTAATTGGACCAAGTTTCTTAAAACCACATTTCTGTTATACCAGTGCCAATCCTTGGCCACAGCCTGAGCCAGTATGCAACTGCTCAACACAACCAAGAGCTGACTGTGCAGAAAAAGCTTTTTCCTTGCTGAAGATCACCAGAGAGGAGGTCATGGCCAGGCTCCCCTGTGGCTGCACATCCCTGCAAAAGGAGAGAGTGCAGGGCAATGGGGTGTGGTGGCTGCCCCGACAGCGTGTGCAGGCAGAGGCTGCGCCTGCAGCTTTGTGCTCAACAGCCCCAGTGGACTTGTAATACTGATGAGCACGTTGTGCTGAGACAAGGTACCAGCAGAGTGGCTGGGAAAGACCTTTGAAAGATCTTTAAAAAGCACTGGAGATAAAAGCTACACATACACTTTTTAAGTGTATCAATATCTCACAGCAATGAGCAGCAAACCAGCCCGGGGTTCCTGGTACTTTACAGGGCTGCATAAGCTGGATTTACCATTTCAGTTAACAAATATAATCCCCCCCAAAAATTTAAATAAGTGGGGCATTGTAACTCTTTTCACAAGCAAGGCTCCCAAAGTTACATGTGAGTGCTCAAGCAAGCACTCCCAGCCTTGTGCTCCTGGGTATGTCTTTGCACAGCACAGACAGGAAGAGTCCCTGTCCTGGAAAGAGCATCAGCACATCGACACTAGAGGCATATCCCCAGCTCCACTGGGACCTGCACACTGCAGATGCTACAAGTGGAAAGCAGCATGCAGAAGAAAGCTGCCATTTCCTTCATTTTCTTTATCTTAAAAGGGCCCAGGCTGGGTAAATTCTGTTTGTCATGACACTACAGGAAAATTTTAGCTTTCAGTGATTCCTTTTTAAAAATAACAGAACACAAATCCTTGTTTCCAAAGCTCGAGGTCTGCAGCTTCTTACTCAGGGCGGGGAGGCCTAGTGAAGGCTTTTTCCATTTGTCCACATTTAAAGCTGGGTCCACTTTAGGAGAAACTAGTGAGAATCGGGTTTTAACATTTCAGAAATGAAAGGTATTTACCCTCAAGACAGTAAAAGATCTTTTAAACCTAGCTGATGCAGGGGAGGAAATGGGAAGTTTACAAATGTAAAGCTCCAGCCCTGCACACCCAGCCCTGCTCCTGCTTGGGTGTGGAGTTCACTGAAATCAATACAACTTCTCACCAGCACAGTCACACATCAATGCAAAAGTTGCTTTCAAGAAGAAAACATTCTTCAAGCAAATTCAAAGTTCGCCCAGTTTAAAAATTATTTAGTGGAATCATGGAATGCTTTGGGTGGGAAGGGACCTGAAAGACCATCTCATCCCATCCCCTGTCACGGGCAGGGACACGTTCCACTACTCCAGGTTGCTCCAAGCTCCCTCCAACCTGGCTTTGGACACTGCTAGGGATCCAGGGGCAGCCACAGCTTCTCTGGGCACCCTGTGCCAGGGCCTGCCCACCCTCACATGGAACAATTCCTTCCCAATATCCCATCTATCCCTGCCCTCTGGCAGTGGAAGCCACTCCCTGTGTACTGTCCCTCCATCCCTTGTCCAAAGTCCCTCTCAAGCTCTCCTGGAGCCCCTTTAGGCACTGGAAGGGGCTTTAGGGTCTCCCTGAAGCCTTCTCTTCTCTAAGCTGAATAATCACAATTCTCTCAGCCCTTCCTCAGAGGGAAGGTGTTCCATCCCTCTAAATATCTTGGTGACCCTCTTTTCTCCCACCGTATGAATTCACACAAAGCAAATCCCAGCTGCTCACCAGAAAAAATGAGAGCTATTTGCTAGAGCCCTGATAATGTTTAAAAATATATATTCAAACATCATGCTAAGTGGAGGCCTGATAAACGAAAGTCCATCTCTTACACTAACCTTCAAGGTAAAATTAATAATTAATTAGTAAAGCCAGAACATGGAATGATTGCTATCAATATTTTAATGCTTTTACTGCTAATTTCATTCTCCCTCTGTATTCTGCTGCTGGAGAAGCAGAAGAGCTGCTTGTGCGCTTTCAGAATGGCCCCTGCCTCAGGGCCAGCACTGGAGGAGCACAAGGGTGCCCCAAATGTCCCTGCTGCGAGGACCCAAACCCAGTGTCCGTGCTTTGTGACGTGTCCAGCACCAGCACACTGCAGCCTTCCACAGCATCCACTCCAAGCCAGAGCTGCCTCCAGGGAGCCAGCAGGCAAAACTAGGAGGGGTTTAATGAAGATAAGCAAAACGTAACTGAAATCTTCCCCAAGCATTAGAAATATCTATTCCCTGTCCTGCAATGCAGCAAGGAAAACTTTGGCCCAAGAGGAAAACTGCTGGGGAAGTTGTGAGGAGGTAATTCCAGGTGGGTGCCAGGACCCCGGTGCAGAGATCAGTCGAGTGGGCAAAGGAAGGGAGATGAGTGTTGCCCTCACTACTGGAAGGCAAAGTGTGTCCTGCCTGCTTTATTTACTCTTTATTAGTCTAATGAGGCTGTTTCCTGGGAGTTTAATTACCATAATAGAGACAATTCCTTTCTTAGCCCTCTTTACAGGCTGGAAGAGAAAGAGCCTCTGACAGAGGAATGTGGAACACACGAGCAAGCTGTGTTTGCATCAGCCTGAGCAGAGCCCCGACACCTCAGGCACGTGGCCACAAACCTCCCCCCGTGGGGGGGGTCCCTGCCGGGCTCCAGCGCCCACCCTTGCCCAGCACCCCATGAATGGCCAAGCTAAAAGGCGGCACCGCAGAGTTCTGCTGCAGAAAAATTGAGTACATGATTAATGCTACATAAAATGTGTGGGTTCCCAGCCCTTTGAAATCGTACCTCTTCATCATTTCCATTTACAGTTTACTAATGAAATTAGATATAGTAAAGGGTTCCTTTCTTTCTTTCTTTTTTCCCTTAAATTGACTGCACATTTTTTTAGAGTTAAATCAACATATTTTCCATTCCATATTCAGCAAGAAATCAGACAATTATATGTGAGGGGTTTTTTTCTGGTGCTGCTAAGAGATATTTCCATGGTGTTGCCATAATACATACAGCAATTTACTGTATTAGACTTACATGTCTGTTACTCTGCACAACAGATACAACAGATCAGATTAGAACAAGGTAAAGAGGCAGCGAGGATGAAAAGCACCAGATCTAAGAGGAAAAAACACACAGGCTCTGAAAAAGCCACAGCAGAGCTGTGCTCACCCAACCAGAAGGCTCTCCCAGCCCACTTCATCCAACGACTACAAAATCCAGACAACACCCTGCAAAAGCAATTGCTAAACCCAGAATAAACTTGTGCCAGAGTCCAAAATCCAAAACAAAAAATCGTCACCTAATTTTCTTCTAATCCAGGCTCACAGAAGGGATAAGGCACTGATCCTTAGCACCACAGTGTTGATGACAGGAAGTCATTAAAACATCATTGTGAGGTCACAATCAAATTAAATGAGGCCGGAGACAAGGGTCGTGCTGGTGAGACACATGCAGTGTCCAGGTGAGTCATACATGTGCTTTGTCCAGCTGTGTTACACACATGCCATGCCCACTGCAGTCCCAGCTCAGGCCCTCCCAGGACAGTTCTCTGGCACTGCTGGCCTCTGGTACCACTCACTGAACACCATGCAGCAAAAAATGAGGGAATTCTCAGATTCTGCTCTTTGAAAACATGGGGGGGAACGGGTGTTTACACAGCTGTCACCTTAACTAACACTGGAACTGTAAAATGCAGGTGAAATGAAATAACTAAAGGCATTTCCCTCAGCATTCTGATCGCAGAGTTGCCCCAAGAACAACAGGATTTGGGAGTCTTGCATTCCAACACTGCATGTTTAGATAAACATATTTTCTGCAGTGCAGTTTGAAGGTTTGGGCTTGGCAGTAAGAAACTGCACTCTCACTAAAATTCATCCATGGATATCCCCTTTGAACGCTTCTTGGATGGTTATTTTCACTAACATTGTGTTTATTAGCAGAACAGAGGGAGGACTGTAAAGCAGGATCACGGGAGAGTTTGATTTCCAGGCAGTGATGAATGGCAGGGGAGGCCAGGTCACCCGGCTGCAACATCAAAGGGGCGACTGAACCAGCAGCACACTTGAAGTTAGTTAAAATGCCATCACCATTTTCTGAGTTTTGCTTTTTTCTTACATTTAAAGAAATTATATTCCCTAGTGCTGGCCTCAGCCATTATTTCCAGGTCTCTGATGATACCCAGGACTCTATAAAGGCATTACCTGCTGGTGTGCCAAGGAGGATTTGCCACATGGTTTAATTGTGATACGATGCGCTCCTGTCCTCACCATGTCATTTAAACAGCTTCAACAATGCACTTTATGCACCTTCCCGTGGGCCTGCCCCATCCTAAGGTACCAGGATTAAACTGCCAAGGAATTTGTGTGGGTCTGGTTCCTTTAAGCTAAAACTGGACAGATTCTTTCAGAGCTCTGCCCTCCTTTTCTGTCCACAAGGAGTGAGGAACCAGGTGTTCTTGGGGTAGCACATGGCAAGAGAGGCAAGTCTTAAGCCTTGGAGCTGAACCAGACACAGGCTACAGAACTACAGTTGTGTCCTATAGACACACTTACAGTTAGCAAAGGTAAAAGCAGTCTCAAACCAACTACTAAGCACAAGATACCCTGGACTGCTTTGGGTTGGAAGGGACCTTAAAGCCCATCCAGTCCCACCCCCTGCCATGGGCAGGGGCACTGCTATACCAGGGTGCTCCAAGCACCATCCAGCCAGGCCTTAGACACTTCCAGGGACAGGGCAGCCACAGCCTCTCTAGGCAACCTATGCCAGGGCCTCACCACCCTCCCAGGGAAGAACTGCTTCCTAATATCCCAATTAACCCTGCCCTCCAAACATATGCATTCAATATACCTAAATAATTAATATGTGCATTGAATGAACCAAATCCTCAGTCAAGTCTTACTAAGGGTGGGTAGAACCCAGAGAAGATCTGTGGTACATCACACACACCTGCTGGGGCCTCTCTTGTAGCTGGCCCCTTCGCTGGCTCCTCCGTCAGCCGTCACTCAGCGGGGCTTTGGCCTTCCCTGGCATGTCCTTCCTGCAGAAGTTCTCCTTCCCTGGAGAAACGGACCCGCCTTTAACGTGTCCATCCCTTCCATCATGACGTTGAAACTGTAAACGTCAGTGATATTTGTAATTAACCGGCTCTCAGCTGTGCCACCTTCCCGCTCCAGCACAGGCCAGTTCCGGCGGCTCGGACCCGGCGCGTTCTCCCTCACGGACCCGGCGTGTTCTCCCTCACGGACCCGGCGCGTTCTCCCTCACAGACCCCGGCACGTTCTCCCTAACGGACCCCGGCACGTTCTCCCTCATGGACCCAGCACGTTCTCCCTCACGGACCCGGCACGTTCTCCCTCACAGACCCCGGC